>JAQFZC010000444.1:0-50865 GCA_034695205.1 Dicyrtoma fusca
CTCACCGAATTTTGTCGAAAAACCAGAACTTTTTTTCTGAAAAGTTCTGGTTTTTCGACAAAATTCGGTGAGTGTCCTTCCCATTACATTATCTATAGGTAATAGGTATAGCATGCAGAACAGTGTGGACTGAACAGTACTCCACTATACTAATTAGAGCCTTGCTACGACTAGTAATGACCACAACAGTTATATTCTAATGTTCTTATACGGTAATATGCATTCAGCAGTTCAAATTCAAACTTATGAGCGTAATCACATACGTATGTACATACGTGCTTAAGTTGCGTAGGTATAACCTGTAAACAAAAATTATATTAATACTGACAGGAAGTTAAGGGGCTGACGCTCAACGGACATTTTAAGAAATAGTAGAATATTTTAATTCTAAAGGGTAAACGGCTACAAGTTATTCATATAAAAGGTTTGAACGACGTATCGTAATAGGAGGTTCAAACTGCTATACAAATATCCTTCCAAAAATGTTTTTTATTTCTTGGAAGAACTGCTACATGTTTTAAGCTTGAACTTATATTTTTAAAAAACAAGAACCTACTTACCTAATTCTCTTTAGAAACTAAGCAGTATGTACTTAATCGTAGTTAATCCACCTTTGCAAAAAATATAAATAGCACATTTGGCATTCGCTAATAAGGGCAGACTCAGTAGACAGTAAGTATAGGTTTATAGCAATGCATGAGAATTACCTAGCACGTAGGTAGTTATGTAAAGCAGGTACAAACTTTAACTGTCTTGATGCGCATAAACTTACTGTTATTTACCCATCATAAATACAAGGATGCACGCACACAAGTTGCTGCGTCGATCTGAATATTAATAGCTTATACTGTAATCAGTAATTCTCGAGACTTCCTTCCGCTTGGATTGGATATATAGAAATAATTATTTAGGGCTCCAGAAATAACCGCAGTAATTAATTGAACAATTTGCATTAAACATCCTTTCAGACTAAAACCATTCGTGACTTTGAATGCCTTGATAATTATATAAGCATTTATGCATATTAGTATCAAAATGCAGTATGCTTAGCCTCGAGTTTAGCACATACTTACTTTCATATAAAAATAACTTAAAGATTGGGCACCTGGGGTTAAACTTACATATAATTAAAAAGGTGTCTGTTTATATCTGAGAAGTCCACCAGCAACAGCTTTATAGCTGTAACCTGTAACAATAAAACACCCGTTAGAGTATCTACTTCAAGCCTATCATCACAATGACAGACCAAACCGCTTATACGAAAATTAGACCAGTCTCGTTACATAGAGAAAGAAAGAGAGAGACAAACAAAATAAACAAAGCTGCCACTATACTCCAATGAGGATAGCCCAACGGAACGGACTCATATATGGGTCATTGTAGGATTTTTAGTTTGGATAGCTAATTTTAACTAATAATTAACTATAATTATTATAAATACCTACGTGCTCATTTCATTCTTTTTCGAATTCCAATAAAGTAAGAACGGTTGACGGTGTTCTCTACTCGAGACTCCATTGACTCCAAGGCGTCTACTCCGATTGTCTTTTCTTCCCCGACGGCTCAATGTAACCTCTAATAAAATTGCCCAAATGCGTCGGTTTTAAAAATAATCGTTGTTAATGATTATGTAATCGCTAAAATGTGCTTACCCAATGAACTAACAACAAAACTCTACTTACTGCATTCGGTTAGAGGAAACATTGAAGCCAACGTTTTGAGACAGTAGAAGACACCTTAGTTCAGTACCGAAAATCGTCGGTGTAAATGCAGTAAGTAAAAGACACGTTGGACTTAACCACAATGCATAAGTACACCGACGAAATCTATTCATATAAACGGAAACGACTGAATATATTTGTCATTTCCTATCATATCGCATATATTACTACTAGGTCCCTACGCCATTAATAGGTTTTTCCAACCAGCAGCTAATTTTGTTTAATTCCAGCAACGCAAGCAATTTGAACGTAATAAATGCCAGAATTCCGGGGCTTCGTGAATCCAATAATTATAAATACAAATCCTAGCACCTACGAAATAAAAATAAAATTAGGTCAAAGTTGACGTTGACGGGATAAATCCGTACATAGTTAGCTACCATCAATCATGGCTATAATGAATGAAATAAAAATTTTAAAAATAGAGGAAATGTTTCTTCAAGACTATTTAAGACATCTTCTGTAATTCCTCGTGAGCAATGGGACTTTTCCCGGTGCATTTTGACTTGGCCACCCTTGGCCCTCCCAAGGAGTTTCAAGCTCTCAGTCAATCCTCTCTGCAGTCCACAAAAA
The DNA here is from genome assembly GCA_034695205.1 of Dicyrtoma fusca. Taxonomy (NCBI): domain Eukaryota; kingdom Metazoa; phylum Arthropoda; class Collembola; order Symphypleona; family Dicyrtomidae; genus Dicyrtoma; species Dicyrtoma fusca. The sequence continues at coordinate 2,295 of JAQFZC010000444.1, forward strand.
TCCACAGGTTGCAGCGGCAGTGTCAGCCTCACAGCAGAGCAGCAGTTACTTGCAGTCAGTGGTGATTGTGAGCCAGTGAGTGGGAAAGTACATACGTAGCCCATTTTTATTATTTTCAGTATTTCAGTTCCTTTCTGTTTTTGTTTTTTTCGAAACTGACTTTATTATCAGTTATTTAGTGACTCCTTCCATGTTTGAGGAATTGTGTAGAATATTAGTTTGGTTTGGTTTGTCAAAGTAGAGTACCTACATTTAATCTTAACTGCGTAACTAACTAAACTATAATTCTACTAAAACTCTCTCGACACTCTCGGAATATTTTTGACACGAACAACGAACAGTTGCAGTGGGCTCCTGATGACTGTCCTGAGGTCTTCATGACACAAGCAAGAGATAGAGGCTCAACTGACTGACTGACTACTGGTGGTGCTCTCAGTGCGATGAATCACTGATTCATCATTATATTTGTCGACTGCCACCAGTCCTATGTCCTAGTGCACCGTGTCGTGGATTATAATTTGTTCGTTGTTAGTAGTTGTAGAAACAAAGAGGTAATCCTTTTAACCCAATTTGTATTTGACTTAAAAATATTTATAAAAATATTATAATTTGTTAATTTGTTTGGAGTAAATGTAACGAGAAATAGGTGATATAAGTGATAAGCTGTCAGTTCCAGTTCTGCATCAATGATTGGAAAGAGGAAGCTCGAGCTCAAGTATTAATTGCTAAAGTCAAAAGTCAGCTAAAATATAATTCGTGTGTTGTCAAATGTTTCTTGATTGTTTTTGACTGTTGACTGTTTGTCAGGTCAGACTTACATACAACAACAACTTTCAACTTTGTTAGACTTGGAACTAAAATATTGTCAAATAATTCAGGAACTCGCTATCCGTCAAACTGATGACTGTTTCCTAATGTTTTTTATTGTTATTATTATTGCTGGAACTTGGATGGAAGGGCGTACATAATTGATAAAATATGTAAAAACTTTGAAGTGAATAATTTACCTATACGATTTTGAAGGAAATTAGGCCACGAACAAAACAAAAAATGACGAATCGAAATATACATAATATGACTAGTTTAGTTGTTTATTAGTAATTGGTTTGGTTTCAGTTGTGAGTTATTTTTGGTTGCAGTGTCAAGTATTTTTCAACGGGAATTTGCAACAGAACAGACGAAAATAGCTGTTTTTTATAATGCGTATGTATGTCCTAACCAAACGTTAATATAATTCTTAGTTCTTAAAAGCCTTTAACTTCACATGCAACAGCATTTCACGTTTGCACTTTGACATTTTACGTATAAAGCCATGAATGTAAGTTGTGAGTAGTTCGAAGTCAGTGTGAGCAATGTAAATATTTTCCGCAGCTCCCAAATTTTGATATAATGGTAATGAGATTTTTGACTGAGCATCAGATCGCTTGGATGGAAAGAGCGGTTTATGGTTTAGGCTTAATGATTTTTTAATTTCATTGTTAAAGATAGGCAGCATGGTTCTTGGTCACTCGTAAGCCTTAATATGTACGATCCTAATTTCTGTAGGACAAATAAGCGTTCGTTATCTAAACATAAACATTAACCATTCTTACTGGGTTATCAGGCATAGGTTATGAGTATGAGTCATTCACTCTTGACAGTATTAATTTTGAGGTGGTAATCGTCAATTTACACATTCGTTGTGAGCTCATCGTATCGGGCATTGTGTACTAATGTGTACTATTACTTGTTGAGCATGCAATGTAATTTTTACAGTGTTGTATGTGCGTTGCTAAGGGAAGGTGACAAATTGCTTATGCAGGCTTTATTAATTCTGGGATTAGTTCTGTCAAGTAACATCAGTTTGGCTATGTTGAAGCTGTGTCACTTTTGTAGCTTATATGGATTTGCTGTTTTATCGCTCGTTTGCGTTTATCAGTGACTACTAATAAATAGATGTTATCTGTGAGAGACTTCCCACTTTTAATTAATTAATTTACATTTGAGTTTTTGTAGTTAATTTTGTATCTACTAGGATTGGCTCAAAATGTAATTAAACTATTTGAATCTTTTTGTCTGCTTCTAGATATTGAACGGCCATAATTGATTCAACGGACAAACAGTGCAGTATCTTTCGTTCCGCAGTGTAACATACGTACTTGTTTACTATGGTTGAAATTTTTTCAACTGGATGAAATTTTTGCGTGAACTACGGACAAGGTCGAAACATGAACCCTGAAGGGAAACCGATTCCTTTGCCTCGGAAGACGGGCAGAAACCAACCTGCGACTGCATTGCCTCAAATAGCGGAAAGATTACCTAGCTCACCGTCATCGATTGCAAGTAATCGGAATTCTTGGTCAGTGCCAAATCCTGATGACAATTCTAACGTGCCTTGTAGACCCGTGCCATTACCTCGAAAGCTTTTAAAGCCACGACCGACTACTCCTGTAGAAAAAGTTATTGAAGACGATGATGATAAACCCCTTCCTGATTGCTTTTTTGATAAACCAACTCAGCCGTCATTAGCAGATGACCCGAAACGGATGACAATAAATATTTTTAGAAGCAAAGAAAATCCATTTGGAACGGACTTTGAAACGAGTCTTCAGGATGCTCCAACAGTAATAACGATCGACTCTCCTGAGAGGTGGACGAAATTTTCTTCGGATTCAACAGAAGATGATTGTGACGATTGTGTTGGTGATAGTGATAACAGTTTAAAATGTCAATCAGTAAATGAAAATGATGCATCGACCGCTTGCCCTTCGAACGAGTCCAACGTTAGTAGGGGGTTTTCACCCGGAAAACGCCTGGAAAAAATACTTTCTTGTCCAGGAGCTCCTGAATTGTCTTCACTGAGTTCTTTGCGAGAGCAGGAATCTTCCGAGACGGATACCAACGAATCTATATACGAGCCGATTTCTTCATACACCTCCTCCGAATCCGGACTTCCGGATATCCCAGCACTAAATGCACCTGCACTGAATGTTCAAAGTATTGGTAGTGCACATAGTGTCGGTCATTCTCCCGTGAAATTTGAGCCTGGATTGTTTGAACCGATTCCTTCATCTTGTGTAGCAAATTTTGATATTCCAAACAGTTATCAGTCCGAATTCGATACAGAATTAGCTGTTCATAATTCAGTTTCAGCTTCCGATACAAGTTCGAAAAGGAGTACTTACATTACTGGGAAGACTATAGAAGGTGAAGCATCATCAGAAATCGTTCCTCATCATTTGACAGGTCTGGAAGAAGGTGTGTCCCGTAGTTTTACTCCTAGTAATCGACTGACAAGGAGTTTAGAAGCAAGCGATAAGAAGCATGAATATGACGAAGTTGCCATAGAAGACGGAAATGTAATTATAAGACGCTCGTCCTGTTCTGGTTTTCCTCCGCGTGGTTCCGATAGTCCCACAACTACGGCGAGCGAAAATTCATGTTCCAGCCTTCCTTCAAGAGATTCGCTTGTAAGAGAATTCGATCCCCTTTGCCAGTCTGTAACCGACGGTAATCCTCCTTACGAAGATATTGATGATTCTCCTCAAGAATCTTTCGCAGATAGCGACAAAACCCGCGTAACCCTAACTAATGATTTAAGCGTTCAAAATCCAGAATACTATACAGGACCTAAGGATAAAAGTAACGAATATCCAAGAAACAAACCTGCTGATTCAGTTGCAAATATATCGTCTAATGCGGAAGAGGAATACGAACCTGTTAGTCCTTTGAACAGGGTTCCAGCTCCTGAATCAAATCAAAATACTTTTCTCCGTCGAGTAAGCAAGAAATTTGGACTGAATCCTATTAAGGAAGAACCTCCAGTTGGTAGAGGAACTGAGTCAGTAAATTCAGTAATATCGAGATGTCCTAAATGCTTTGAGGAGCATGCAGAAAACATTCGTTGCAAATTTTCTCCGGTACCCCGAGAAAATATTCGTTACTCTTCAGTTCTTTTTAAACCGGCTGGCCTAAGTAAAAGAGATTTTACCAAACGTTGGGCTGTGTTATCTAACGGAAAACTTACCTTTTACAGTAAGCCTGGGGAGTCTAAAATCGATAATAGTGTTGGTTTAGAAAGAGTCGTTATGATCTCAAAAAAAGATGATCATCGTGCTAGTCATGGTACACATGACTTAAAATGTTTTCAGCTGTACTTGGGAAATGGGAAGCATTCTACGATGGTGCTAGCTGGAAGCTCAGAAGTTGATAGATCTGCATGGATGCAAAAATATATGGAGGCATTCACATCATCGTTTCCGGCAAATATACTTTCTTCTTACGATCGCAGTGGATGGTGCTTTATCAAAGTAGGCTTTTTTAAATGCAGACTGATTTTTGTTGCTAAATTTTAAAATGCCGTGTGACAAATACATCTTTTATTAAAGACCTCCGTACCTAGTAAACCCTGTCCAATGAATTTTTACCGTATTGTTTGTGTAATAGTGTAGCATGGGTATTAATATTGTCGTGTATTTACTTTTACTATATTAAACTAGACTTATTAATTCGGTACTTTTAAAATATTGTAAAATGTAACTGTTTGATTTTAAGGAAAGTGTAACCACATCTTGGCGCCCCAGTTGGTTTATTTTAAGCGAACGAAGATTAATTTATTCGTTTAACGATTGCGACGAGTACTCCCAACTGGATTTACGGAAAGTCAGAGGAATATGTAAGTAGATAATACTTTTAAAAAATTGTCTTACCTTAATTTAAATATAATCTTGCGTTTATTAGTTATCAAGATATTGATCATTCATCATAGCGTTGCTGACAACTTTTAAGCAGTTATAGTCGTAGAGCGTTTTGTGGATTGTATGGTGTTTTCTGCAAGGTTATACAAGCGTTTCTGCCCTTTTTATTTTGTGGTACATACTACAATGTACCATAGAATTATAGGACGTTGAATTACTTACATAAATATACCTTTTAAAACATTATATACAATTTATTAAAGTGTATAATTATGTACAAGAAAATATTTTCTACCGCTAAATAACTTTCCATTCACGAACTGAAGGTTCTAGGTCTCCTATACCTGGAAGCCAGAGCCATGTAATTGCTTAAGTGGTCTAATTAATTGATGAATGGTGAAACTTTTAGATTCTTGAATATAATACAGATGAATTTCGTATGTATGGAATTACATTGTTTTCAATAACATTTTCAGCTTTAAGTACGAAGGAAGGAGAAGCAAGGTCTCCTTATGTTGACAATCATGACGTCTTAACCATTGACATGATAAATAAAATTCTGGACATTCAGACAGAAAGTGTAAAACTAACTTCAAAATGGGAGCAAGCAATACGCTCCGCTGCACTTTTTAATGGGCCGAATTTTGATGAAATGCAGCTCACGAATGATAATGTTCCCGTCATAGTTGACAAATGTATTTCATTCCTTTACGCCCACGGTAAGAATCATCTGATTTGTATGCACAAACGCATTCAGTAATTATAGTAACTGTACATTGGCCCAGTATTAATTGAAGAAACTAATGAGAAATAATTAACATCATCGGCAGGTCTCCTCGCCGAAGGAATTTACAGGCAAAGCGGTGCAAATAGCAGAATTGCTGGTTTACTTGATGAGTTCAAAAAGGATGCGTGGGCTGTTCAGATATCACAGAAAGACTTTTCCGCTCATGATGTAGCTGGAACCTTGAAGCGTTTTTTCCGAACACTACCTGAGCCTTTAGTCACCGAGAAATTGTATCAGCAGTGGATTTCTACATATGGTAAAAATAAACAAAATAATAATAAATAGTAAATAGGGAAAACCCTGTCAAAAGGTCAAATATATGGCACAGTGATAAAAAAAAATAAAAATACGGAGACAAAAATGCATAAACGTCTACGATTTTGTGCTTTTTGGCCGTTTTATCTTTATCTTCTGATGGATTTCGCTTTCAGATATTAATTAGATTTACTAAACTCTCACTTTTACCTCATTTAATAAGCTGTGTGTGGCCATTATGAATTATGAAGATGTTATTCAAAACTGCTAACTGTATGAGTACTTCGTGTGTAGCTTTCAGTAATGTCGACAGATGGTAGTCAATGCTTTTCTATCATCTTTCGAAGGTTTGAAGTTATACAAAACCAGAATAGGAGTTGGTATAACACCGAAATCAGGATTTATACTATCGTACTCCTGTTTTATAGCTTCGTTTTTACTAAGTTGTATGATTATATTTTATCGTATATTCTGTATGTATTAATCTAAAATTATATTAATTTATTATTCTAGGTATTTCGAACAAAAGTGTTAAATTAGACAAGTACGGAAAATTATTGGAGGAGCTGCCGGAGATAAATTACAACATTTTAAGAAAGTTAATCTGTCACTTGTACTCGGTGCACGACTTCCATGAGAGAAATCTGATGCCACTGGACAACTTGTCTCCAATCTGGGGCCCAACGCTGATGAATGTTGACTCAAATGTTGAAAACGTGAGTGAATAATGTATAGACTTTACACGTTGAGCTTGTTTTCTTTAATATGATTTAGAAGAATGCATATTAATATAAGAATAATTGAAGTTACGATTAAATGGGAAAGAATCTACGTAGTAGACAAGTGGAGCTTACTGGTGAGTTTTGCAAGCTATGCGCGTATGTGAAGCTGTAAACGTGAGTTTTAGCAGTATGCATGGCTGTGCTTATGTTGGTTTCTTGGATAAAGAATGTTAGAAGCAAGGAAAGTTTGTAGGTTGAATTAAAGGTAAGGGGTGAATATGAAAGTAGGATGGTTACCCATCAACATGTGAAAGAAGTCTTGTCAGTTCTTCTCCGCTGAAGTAGATATGTACGTGGAGACTCAGATTGATTTGGTATTCTGGGGATTTTTTCTATCCAGCAGACTTCGAAATTAGCTCAATCGTACGAGATTGCGTGTGCACAGTGTGGAGTGGTGAGAGATCTGATTGAAAACTTCCATGTACTCTTCCGAGTGGATTCTCAAGAGATTGCGAAGGAGGCGAAATTTCAAGAGGGTCTGGCAAAGTTTCACTTGGGCACTATCAGAAAGAGTTCCGGGGATATGAGAATCTACGTTTATGTACATGAGCGGGATGAGAGTGCTGCCATCAGCATTACGGTAAGACCAAATCAAAACCAACAAACAAAACAAACAAACAAAAATTCTTCTTGGCCTAATTCACTGGAGACACCTTACATGTTGCCAAAAGCTATCCCAGCAATCCATCAGTTCCTATTGTCTTCCCCGTTTAACCATTGTACTGGCGTTGATGCTACTTGACTTGTTCTATCACATTCTTGATCAGCCACGCTGTACGTGGTATCCGTTTAGACATTTTTCTCGCAATATACTTACATCATTTCGTTTGTTGTCTAGTTGACTCCAACGGCAACTGCAGCGTCTGTTGTGGACCGTATATCAAACTGCTGCACCTCACAACTAAGGAACTATGATAATTTGTCTCTTCATGAAGTTATTTGTTCAAAATCACTGGAACGGCCACTATATCCCGCTGAAAAAGTAATTGAAACAATTCTTAGATGGTCGATTTGGGATGCAGAGGAAAGGAAAAGTAACTACTTGATTCTCAAGAAGAATACTCTGTACCCAGCGCTTGTTTTATATGTAAGATTTTTTCCGTATCAGATGTTCTTTTCCCTTTTATTTTACTCCTGTTCAAGTTTTTCATGTATAAGAAATGGAGCATGTAGGAAAATAAAAAAAGATTTCACTGGTGAACATTTCTTTTTTTGGGGGTATGGTTTGAGTAGGCCAAAGTTCCTACACCAGTCTATGGAGAGTTCAAATACGCGGACAGCAAGTCAAAGTCATTCCGGAAGTATTGGTTTGAATTCAGCGGAGCTAAGTTGAAGTACTTTAAGACTAAGGATTCTAAGGTAAGAGAATTCAATTCATACGAATAAGATAAATATTTTAACAGATGAAGGAGGAGGATGAGTAGAAGTTTACTTTCATATTTTCCACGAGTTCCTTAAATAAGAAATGAAGAGTGCTCATAGAACAAGGCATAACTTTGATTAAAAGAGCTCCTTGGTTAATTCTTGATGCAAACTTTGGTTTTGTATGGTCTTGAAATTTAGACCGTTGCTGAAACAGAATCATGGAATATAGAAGACATCGTCTGGTATATTGGTCATGAGCCGAAACGAAGCCCCCCGCCTACTAAGTATTACTCTCAATTGGCAAAATACGCATTATTCGGATTTAGTTAATTAATTTTTTCGGTAATTATGGCATGCATGTTTTATTTCAGATGGAATTTCACATTCACCCCGAGACGGTATCAATTCAAAAGGTAAGTCAAGTTGTGTGATTGTTTTTTGTTGTTTACCTTTCGTTTCTGTAATCTTTGTAATCTTGTGCCTAGTGTAACTTCAGCTGCTTGCCCACGGACTCCGTGCATTCAATTACTTTATGTACACAATATCCGCATGCGAAAGCTTCGCCACCACAAAAGTTTTAATTACTGTATTTCCTTCTCCTTCATTTAGTGTTGTTTACAACCGATCTAGTAGTGTAAACAGTAAGCAGAATATATTCCCACCAACGTCGCCTACTCTCTTAGTTGCCATTCTTATAGGACAGTGTAAATCACTGAATCAGTTATCTCTTGATAAATATCAATGCGTAGCTACTAAAAAATAATCAATACACTGATTACGTGTATGGACCGTGGTTGAATGCTTGATTATATTACTAGTTTTGATCAAACTGCCTCTATAGTGTAGTTATTACTAGTTACGCTTGTCATTCTGTTGACTAAAGAAAATGATTATAAGGAACCTCTTATTTTTCTAGGAGCAAAGAAGAACCATACTTCGGTAATATCGTTTGTGTCAATGCAGAAGAGGACTTGCATAAATTTATTGCAGCTATGATTGTCGGAGAGGTGCGTATGCTTATAGAATTTTTCTAGTTATGACTTATTGAATTCCTAGCATACTAGTCGTCTCTCTTTCGTAGAGCTGTATGTTAAACTTGAATGAGTGTTCTTTTTGAAAATGACAATTTCATGATTGGATTTTGTTGTTGTTGAAATTGGCACGCAGCACCCGGAAGGACTCTACCCTTCAGTCATCCTGTAATTGATGAACTTTGTCTGACTACTCCTCTCGGAAAGGAAGACAGAAGGCAGAAAAGACGTACTAGGAGAAAGTAAATCGAAGATAATGACTAGCTCATTGTGAACAATTCATAAAAAATGGACGACTCCGTTACTGATAAGAAGAAGGTTTTCACAAAGGCCAGCTCTACTAAATGGGGCTCCGTTCTTCGTGTAATTTAATTATGAAGTTAACGTCGTCCACCCAGAAATAAACGAATGTCTATATCTATGACCATACAAATGCTATAGCCGTGGTGAGTAGTCTGTGAAAACAAGACTCATATCCACATTAAATCTAGAATCAAGTGGTCAGAAGTTCCCTACGGCGAGCATAAATGGAAGATAGAAAAAAGGCAGTCCACTAAAATTTGCTAAAGAATGACAGTGTTCAAGTCAAAAAGAGTGACTCAGTGATGTACCCAGAAGAAAGAAAAAGGAATGGGATTTAATGGGATTTTATTACCTTTGCCCATTCCTCATTGCCTGCCTGTCATCTGAAGGTTTTCGTTGTAACTCCGGTGCTTAACGAACCAAAACCACGGACTCCATCCTTCTCACTTTTGCTCACCGTGAACTTCGTGAACATGAAAGACCAGGATCGCCTCATATCCGTCTCATTTTCCCTTGTTCGCCTTAAACTTCCGCCGCTGCTGCCACTCCGCTGTTCTCCAGTAAGTCTTCAACTGAATGATTTTGATGTTGAAATATCGATAGCGATCCCGTTTGAAAAACGCTTAACACATAGGTAGTTCTCTTCCCAGAATTTTAATTATTATATATGTAACTAATGACAATCAAGAAAAAACACAAATTAGAGATTCGTAGATCGCTCAAAACGCGTTGCTGACGGATGCGTAATTACGATTCATGCCTTGCGACTAGTAAGTATAAAAGTAGCATTCGATCAGACTATTTTAATAATAATCCATAAAATGCTGCATTATGATTCACAGAGAAATTCCTGCGATTAATACTATTTAGTAATATGATTCCGAGAAGTAGGAAAAAACACCGCGTAACTAATCGTAAAATCCTTACTTAGTTCACAGTTGCAAGGTACTTAAGTTTACTCTTACTATAAAAGATTTATAAAATTGTGTAACTTCATTTGAAGTAAGTGTAATTATGGAATTGTTAACAGAAGTGTTAGCAGAACAGCGTTATTCGCATGTATTTATTTAGCATACAATTGCGAAACTTTGTAAGGTGCGTATTTAAAGTAAATTAGCTGTGTTATATTTTGTAATGTTCCAGTAATAAGTGAGTTCTCAATAGCAATGCAAAAAGTGTGGTAAAGATTAATTCCAATGTGTACAGCAAACTGTAATTCGACTCATAAGTTTAAACTAGTCTAGTCAACTATTTTATTGCTTGATTTATCAGGCATTTTAAGCCAACGGTGTATATGTAAAATTGGATGATTATTCAAATGCATTTTTTTAGCCATTTTTAAATTTTATAATCGACGATGTGCCTACAGATAGGATAGCAGATGTGGAGGTAGTTAAATATACTGTAAATATAATGTTTTTAATTCAATTCCAAGCGTTAGTTAGACTGAACTACCTACCTATATTAGTGCAAGAATAGTAGTATATTTTACTTCGATTGAGAGTTGAGATCTAGTGCAGTTTTTGTTTTTATACTGTGTACACGTTAGCATAAAAAAGCTGCATGCTTGAAATGGTTTCGGTGTGAGATTCGCTGTAAACCTTGGTTGGAATACGGAAGATCTGTGCTTATCATTCCAGTCACCGTATTTTGCGGAACGAGGAAAAGAATATTTATTTATTTTGTGCAACAGTGAAATGTTTTCTTTTCTTTCATGCCGTAATTTCACACATAGTGGGGTACACTATATGAGACGAGTGCATGACACATTTGCTTCATTAGTGATTGTATATCGATTCCAGTTAAATATTTTATTTTTAACAAAATGTGAATTTTTACATTAAATATTAGACTTTTCACTTTTCTCTGTGAACCAGTGGAAGTAGTCTCATCTTCGTCCCTAAAGCGCATAGCCTTATTTCCCTTATTTTATGAAAGTTGCAGTTACGTTTCCCCGTGGTTCTGGTTCTTCGTCGTATATAAGGTCAAATTTTAATTTACCGAAGTGTAACTGTGTAAGCCCATCGTAAAGCAGCATATGGAAGTAAATCTTTGTTATATATTTTATATTACTGATATACATAGAGGTCTATTCAGGTACAGATTAGGTTTCTTAGTCTTTACAGTCATAGGTAATCAATCTGCTGTTTGAGGAATGAATCTTTTATAAATCTAGAAAACGATTTTAGCTTTTTACCCAGTTTGTATACAATCATGTTTTATATGTGCATGTTCTGCATCTTCAGGTTTCGTACAGGTGTTTGAAGAAGTCAAAATACCTATTGTTATCTATTAAAAGTGAATTGTTTTAAATAATGGTTTGGTTTTTAGAAGTTTTGCTAAAATATTAATAATAAGTTCGTCGTACTTGTTAAACTGTATGTAAATTTGAAGTTGGAAATGTTAGCTGTAGTTAAACGGTGGTTTTCTATTGTGTAGCGCTTGAATTAATTTTAGGCATTCATGCTTGTATTGTTATGCTATCTCGTGTTTGAGCACCTTGTGAGAATAAGAGCTTGCAGTATTGCTAATAAGGTGGCTGTACATTTTCCAAATAAACTAACGTACTTGTGGAATTTAATCCTTACTGTGAAATCCATACAAGAAGATGCCAATTTGTTGTTTAGACAGTTGTTCTTACAGGAAGGTGTACTATTATATCCTTGGAAAGCACGATGCATAGGTTTGCTTCCGGTTTCATTTTTCGAAATTAGACGTTCCCTTTTCACCCCGAATGAATACAATCCACCGAGGCTTTGATTTCAATGTACTGATCTTGCATCTTTCCTCCGATTTTTTAAAGCAATTCAGAGAAAATGTTCTTAAATATGTTTCATGGAGTTAACTATTCTGATAGGCCAAGCCAGTTGCAATATTAATCTGATCGCACATGCATACCTAACTAAATTATTTTGTAACCACCAGATGCGCTATCTCATGGCTCAAGGGTATATTGTATATATTCTTTATTGTGAATAGAAGCTAGGATATTATATACACGTACCTATTATATTTACATACATATTTGTAAGAAGCGAAGAAAAAAAGTAGAATGTAGGCACTTAATATGAGGTGCCTTCATTGTGTGAGCCTTCTGATTTTCGAAGATGTACAATTTTGTATTTAATGTTGTGTTTATGTAATTAAAATAAATTGGGTTTCCATCCCATGCATAGGTATGTGTCTAACCGAAGTATACATATGTATCTGCATGTATAATTGTATTAACTGTGTTACATAAGTACCAAGTTCTACATTACAATATTTGACGCTCCCATTGCTCCCAGGATGGTTTCACTAGGCTGTATGTTGGAATTCGATTGATTTGAGAGCAACACTGGTAGAACTGACATTTATATTTCATGAAACACTTTACCCATATTATACCCACATATATTTACCATGTTCCCACAACTAGTATGCTGAGTCTTAATTAATTAAATAGTAATTCAATGCGAGCATTAATGAATTAATTAAAGGAGGAGCGGCCCATAGCTTGGCTTCCACAGTCAAATTTCTCCCCAAATTCACCTTGGTTTCTCATGTCCTCATCCTTTTCTCTCCGTTTCTCGTCCCGCCTCGATCACCAATTCATTTAGGTGACCAATATCAGCAGCTCGTCCTTCATTTTCTTTACTATTTATGAGCCCGTTTTAAACTGAACTAGAGCGTAGATATTTTAGAATATCGGCAACAACTTGAAACCAACGACATAATATCATAATATAACTCCTGATCAGTCTCAGACATAGTAACCAACTGTCTTGGCACCGTCTACTTCCACCTTGTTGTACTTCCTTCATTTTACATTGACTCGGCATTTCCTTCACTAATACTATTTCTGGAACTTGAGAGTTAAATTAGAACTAGCTTCGGACACTGCTGACTTTCCCGATCAGTGGTGTGATTACACACGATTCCTATTCTGTAGAAACTAGAACTTAGGGCCTAGCGCTTGTCAGGAATTTATTTAATTAAACATTTACATGGAGAACGTTGAAATTTCAATATTCCCATCCGAAATATTATTGTTGTTATGAGTGTTAATCAAGCAAAAGCTATTGGAACCTGAACCGCGTCCATTGATAGTTTACGTAATACTATGTGAAAAGTGAAAATGGTATGAATACAAAACTGAAGGAAAACCTTATTGTTATTACTATAGCCTAGTCGGCCAAGGCGCCAATGGAATTATATCCTACAAAATTTGGTACATATCAAACGCTATTAAGCACCGTGCAAAACGACTTAACCCCGAGAGCTGCACATGCTGACGAATGAGTAGCTTAAGGTTCCACAAAACTATAACGTAACGTTAACTTAAACTTCGGAATGAAAAATCAGACAAGTAAGGAACAAAATACTGCGATGTGACGCGACGATATGGTTGTATCCAGTCAGTATTTTGAATATTTAGAGTAACCCTAACCCGATGAAGAAAAATAATACTTACCTTCCTTGTTGCCTGCTTTTTTGGACCTGAAAAACCCTTACCAACTTCTTAGGTACTTTTGAAATATTTACCTTACCTACATCCTACTTTTTGAAAATAAAATGCCCACCAGTTTATACACTTAAACGAGCTACATTTTAGGTTTTTCTGAGCAGAATTTTATGAAATTTGGAAATGATTTGTATACTGTGTTATGAATACGTGTATGATTAATATGATGAGTACATACAGGTTAAATTCTTTTGTTTTACTAGAGAATTTTGTTGGGTAGATGTATGAATTATGCTATGCTCAATTTTATGCAATAGATTTCCAGTTTTCAAAATTACATATGTGAGAAATGTAGGTCCGAAGGAATTATTTTTTACCTTACATTTTATATTAGCCCCTACCTTACCTTAATCTAAAATCGTAGCCTTACCTACTTTGTTAGCTTATTTTGTTGGTGAGAAATCACCTGTGAATACGTAGTCTCTCTACAGTTTAAGTCGAGCCAGAACAAACGTTATAAGGTAGGGTATTCAGTTGAAAAATTGATGTAAAATGCTAGAAACGTTGGCTGTATATTTCTTGTATACTACATATGTACATACTTCTAGACCCGTCACAAACGACCTTTTATGCGAATTCAATACCAAACCAAAGGTATCAAGTTACGTTAACTATCATTAAGATTAACTTAACCCAGGCAGTACAGAGTGGAACATATTAATCTAAAACAAATGCATACAGATTTAGGAATGTTTTGAGAGGTACTGGAACTACAGTGATATTTTGTATTGGTCACTCATGCACGCCTCACAATTTCGTTTCTGTCTAAGCATGACTTTGTACTCGCTATTGTACATATATGTACAAAGGTATGTGCTATAACGGAAATCGTACATATACTTTTCCCTTTATTTTCAGTATTAGTTACATAATTCGTATATCTTATTTTTATCATGATTGTTTTTTTAATGGGAGAATCACATTTCTGTGCCTCGTTATCTAATACGGTTCGAAAATTACAAATAATTAATTTCCTAACCAGACCGATAAGTCGCGTAATATTTCGTCTCCGGCAGAATTGTAAGCCAGCTCAGTTGAGTTCTCTACATTAGTGCACAAATGCCACACTGGACTGTTCGCTTGCCGCCGACCATTATCGTTTTTGATTAGTATGTGTAAATGAGTTAATTTATATGTAACACCTTTACTTATGTACGCATTCCAAGAATTCTATCATCAGAGTTGATTAGTTGATAATTACTAATGACTACTTGATCGCCTGCTTACAATACAAATCTATATTCAGAAGCCATAAATCCACTTGCCTCAGTCGCAGAACAGCAAGAGCAATGTCAACATACCATGTAGGAAATTAACACTCAGGTTAGTAATTTAATTGACTTATGATTAGATCAATTAATATTGCATTCGCACTCTCAATTCATGATTACACAAACAATTACAGACCAGATCCTGAGTTTAACATTCGAGCAATCCAACCGTAGGTTCCAGATATGTAGTAAGTAGGATGGAACAATAATGTTCTTATTAAGCTTATTGAGATTAAAAATAGCATCGCACCGAGTAGTTATTAGTGTTAGCGGTATGTACGTGTACAAAATCTGTTTGTAGGGACCCAGGTGGGTTCCTGCACAATGAAATGTTGATACTGGAAGGACCCGTCTCACGGTACCCCAAGCAGTCCTTCCATACTCGCTTTCAGTTCGGTCCGTATCCGAATCAACATTAGAGTTATATACTAGCCGTTATTACTGATGCATCTGCGACTAAGAAACCGGCTCCTTCCTGAGGAAGCAGTCTGATTTGTTTCCGACAATGAGCAAGGACAAAAGTAGCTCCTTTACGTAAGTACATGGGTACTTGGTTACCTACAGAGACACAACATTGACATGATGACAAGGGACAATGATGGCGACAGTGACAGGTCATGGAGATTGTTGAGGTTAAACGTTAAAAAATATGGCTAGATAGTGTTGAGTGGATGAGTGGGCTTTGTGCGGAACCGAGGATACTCTGAACACACATTTGGAATTGAGTGTTGTGTTTCGAGTCAGTGGAGCGTTTGGCTTTTGGGACAATAGAATAGAATAGAATTGGTAAAAAGTGAGTCAAAAGGGTAGGAGGAGAGCCTACGATGTGATGTGAGTGTGTGACAGGAAGAGAAGAGACGCTGTTTGGTGGGGGACTTTGAGTTTTTGAGCCGTCTGACACGACACGGTCAGACGAGTTGGACGGGGCTGGAAGTGAAAGAGAGAGAGAGAGAGAAAGAAAAGGTGAACGGGCACAAATGAAAGAGACAGACAGACACATGGAAAGAAAGAGATTCGCGGGAGTAGAGCAGAGTACAGTACAGTACAGTCGTGCCCATCAATTATTCCCAAACTTATGAATAATGCTTGGTGTTCCCTCGTGCAGAACATCAGCATGGTCTCCCCACGTCCAATTACTCTTGCCAAAAGCAGAGCAGAAAAATGAGTGTGTTGTTCTTGTAACTGAAATCATTGTCTCTAATTAACAGCTCTTCCTTGTCTTATTATACTCTGCATGCATCCAGTTAGACTTGGGCTCCCTCGCTAATACGTATACTAACACTTACACTTGAGCCACCCAAATGCCAAATACCAAATACAAGGCGATAGACTCAGCTCCACTTCCATTACCATACCTAGGCTCCAAGGTGTGACTCCAAGACATGAAGAATGAGGGGACAAAGCGAGGGAGAAAGTGGTTGGCTAAAATATCCTCAAGACCACCAGAGACTCCAAAGAGCAAGAAGGCCAAGAAGTCATAATGAGAGAAAACTTAGCAACTCTTATTTCCACCACGAATGACATTATTTCACATCAGCTCCTTAATTACTTGCCATTACTTATTTCCTCATGATGAACTTTCTCTTCTCGTCCTTCCTACACTCAACTTCGTTCCTACTTCTACTGCTACCCTTTAGTGCATATCCCAAATAAAAAAGTCATACGTAAATATATACAGAGGACGTGTGTCTAACTGGTCTCCTTCCAAGTCTAATTCTAATTCTAATGCAGTATGTATGTATTACGATAATCTTGCTCATCATTAAAAACCCCTGTACATCAAAACGGCAGACTTTGATTGCTATTCGCACGACATATAAAGCTGTAAGGAAGCTTTCTCCTGTGTAATCATATTCATGTAATCATAGCCTTGTCTCTTGGAATTCGCCGCATTCGGAATTCCATCTTCACTTTTGGGCCAGATTTTCATTTTCATTAGGGCGGTTATAGGATTCATCATTGAAATTATGAAATGAAGACAAGGGGCCGAGGATTTGTTTTGGCTTCCCTAACTGGTGGAGGAAAGTTTGTTTCATTTACAATAATTATTGTATTTTGTGGTAAATAAAAGGATGAGGGTAGCAAATGAATGCTGGAGGATAATGTAGGTGACTTTCTGAAAGTGTGGGCAATAAGATGAAATGAGAGGTAGAATGTATGCACATATATAGTTCTAATATCCCTCCTATATGTATAGGGAGCTCATGGTACATACACATAGTTGTGTCGCTACTTAATATGAAGTAACCCTTCGACATTGCTGATGAGGCTGGGCTTGTTTCAAGATAATTTACTCCTGATGAGCATTTCCATCCCCAGAGACCCATATCATGATTTTTACTAAAAACTTTACTAAATTGAGTTCCATTGTCTTCCATGAAATTCACACTAGAGTCCTTAATTTCTCCATCCTAATTTACTTTCTAACTTTTAGTCAAATCTCATCATCGTCCCTGGAACACTTGTCAACGACAGCAGCAGCCACACAGCAAGTACGAGATCCGGAGCCAAAACCAACTTTTCTTCATCTGAGCTGTTCTCAAGGGCTGGCTATACAGGAGAGGCGATGATCTCATGTCAAAATACTTATTTCAGTCAGCTAGTCAGTTTAATAATGTGGGGACAGGAGCGGAACGACAGCTAGTAATATGCACGGAAATACATAGGTGTGTGATTCTGTATCCTACGTATGCTTATTGTTAGTATGTACTTCCATGGGTCTTACGTGCTAAGGTTGGAGTTACATGATACAGTTACACGAGAGCAAACTCATTAGAAACTCTTACTATTCATTCCCATCCAATTTGTCCCTTATGATTTCCCTCCATCTCATCCTTCCCTTTCATTTAGCTCTTTCTGTCCACCGTGCCTCTCGAGTTATTCAGGTTTATATGTTAGCGTATGTAATGCATGACCGTGCAAGACAGCCTGAGTGGTTCAGTACTTTTGTCTTTACTTTTATGAATACAACACATGCTGCAACTCTGACACAAAAATCCTTCACTATCCCACACGAACAACTCACATTCTCATTTACAACTCATTTTTTTTAACACTTTCAGTCCCACCACAGTCATTTCTCTCATTTCTTTTCCCTTCACAACTAATTATTTTCCCTTTGAAATAGAATTTTTACAATCTTTTCTAATCTTGAATGTGTTTTATAACCGCTTTTTTCCATTGTTTCATTCATTTGAACGTTTACTGAGCTTTACTGGTACTTTCTCAGTCCAGCACTTAGGTATTTTTACAAGTTTATTTTATACGGGGGAATGCCGCCGCATCAGTAGGGGTAGCACGGTTTCAGTTTCACAGCTGTGTACACACTACCAACAGAGTACCTATTAGTAACGACGATAGTGTATCTGTAGAATTAGGTATCAGGGGAATGTAGGTATGCAGGTGATTTAAGTTGTTGTTGTTAGTGAAGGATTTATTTCATAAAAGATTAAATACATTGAGGTAGCTATGTAAACGAAATCAGACGGTGGGAAAAGGTCAAGTCAATAATGGGTAACAATAATAGTGTGGAACTGGAGAGTGAATAGCCTTTCCATTGAAAGTTGAAAGATCGAGTGGAGGGTAAAGTCCAACTGCGTGCTGTTGTGGACTTGAATAATATCGCATTGTTATGTATTATAAATTTATATAGATTGGTATGTAGTTGTCGTCAGAGCTGAAGAGCTGGAGCTGAAGCTGGAACTTGAAATCGGTGCAAGTGTTGTCTGTGGTAGTGCAGCATGGGACACACCTGCCCATGTATACAATTTTGATGAGGAGTACATCGTCTGCCGGCTCCAGCCACAGACAAAAATGCTCTAGGGCAACTCGTCTTGCACTAAAGACACACATAGAGGCATCTCATCATGTATGTAGGTATATAATATGTATGTATGCCCTATGCACTGTACTGCGGGAAATCTCATGTCTTCTCTGGAAAGGAGAGCCACAACCAACGTGCATTCTGTTCAACTTATTGTCACTTTAAAGAACAATACAACGGCATGGAGTACAACGTGAAGGCAGTGCACTTTCATAAACAGTCAAACTGTGTATGTAGGTATTAAAATCGGCTATCTACAGATCGGCTATAGTGATATGTAAGTATGCCTAGCTGTGTCAGTACGTCCGCGAGAAAGTTACAGCCCGTGTACACCAAGGACGGCAGTGAAGGAAACATACCTACACACATTCCTCCGTAACTCTACGTTGATATAAATATAAAATGGAAACATCCCTTTTTTCCCCACAACATGTAAAAAGATGCCAAACCCAGAGAGACAGAGATAGAAAGGAAAATATGAGGAAGTGAGGGAAGAAAATTGTTTAAAAATACATGATTGAGCTTGTGAATTATTCAAGTTGGCTGACTTTTTTTAATTTGCCATTAACGTGTTGCTCATTTTTGGATGGAGAAAGATACGCTCCCAGTCGGTTTAAATCAAATATCACCTATTTTTCACTTCTTCAGATCCACTTTCCCTAACATTTCACTTTCACCCCAACGCAACACTTTTCTTTGCTTTCCACCTTTAACATCTTCGTACCTGTATTTATCTTCATTTATTTTTCAGCATTTGCATCCTTATGAATTTTTTCCAAATAAAGTAAAAGTGCTACACGTTGTAACACACAGTGTGGCGTAAAATGTGAACGGGAGTCAACTGACAGCTTTTCCATAACAAGTCACATTCTGCGCCCAACTTTGTAAATCAAACAAGGCTTGAATTCCGCTGATGAACTTTTTTCACGTGGAAAAATATAAAAAGCTACAACGAGCTGACTGGGCATGGAAGTTGTTGATTTTGATTACAGAAAAAAATTTTGTCTAATGGATGCCAGAACTGAATTGAATGGAGTGACTGACTGCTCCTCTTGTTGTTGTCACGAAACGATTTTGAATTGAGCCAAAAAAAAATTGAGAAGGCAAAAGGCACGAAAGAAAAGTGGAAACTAATGATAGAAATAAAATGAATGCAGTGAAAATAGACAGTTGGGTAGACTAATGGGAGGAACGGCAAAGCCAGTGTAAGACATTAACATCAGCGTATTAGTATTAACATCCATAAGTATAGGTATCAACCTCGTCATTGCATTTCATTGATGTTGATGGAAGGGAATAAAATTAGTCGTGGAATGGCATGAAGAACTGGAGACGGAGAGACAACTGTCGAATTCGTCATCAAAATCAGTCCAGTCCAAATTCGACAAATGGACAAATGGACGGGGAACACTGAAGTATTGGTATAGTAATATACCTTGTGAGTACACCAATTTCAGGAGAAAGAGAAAATAATGATAAAAAAAGCGTTTATATTTGTCAAATCAATTTTCTGGCCAGAATCAATTTCTTCTTCAATTAATTTACGTACTTGTTTCTGTCTATCACACGCTTTCCTTTCCAGAAACAACTACTGCTCGATCCTAACTCAAATCAAATGGAGCTTACACACGAGAAATATATTTGCAGTCTAATTACCTACACCTACAATCACAACCTACCCAATTCGTATAGACATATCTAAGCAGTAGCAGTAGCTTCCAAGTTTGCATTCGCTAGGCACGGCTTCAGCACATAACAAACGGATACCACCACTATTTGAGTTGCTTAACTATACGACGAGGAAAGTTGAGCTCGTCTAAAAAAAATCACAGGTTTTCACTTTCCCCTCAAAGTAAGTTCATTGAAAGTAGTAGGAACTCAGGAGGGGAACACATGTAACAGATAGAATTAGCTGGAGTACACCAGAAAAATAGGGGAAAAAGTATCACAGGGGTAGCAATTAAATGTAGCTGCTTTTAAATGTATGTGGGAATTCTATGCGCACTCAGCAAACATAAAAATTAAGCGTCGTCCAACGTTTTCTACAAGCAGTGAAGAAAAAGTGCCAGCTAAACCTTCTCGACCCATATGTGTATTTTTCTCCCTACAAAGTTTCCCTCAAACAAACTATCCTTCTGATCGTTAGCTTACCACACAAGCCACAAAAGTCAAAATAACGGTGGTCATTGTGAGTGAGTATTTTCTAGATAAACAATTGCAAATTGTGCAAAAGTAGACACGATTTTAGTTTTTGCAGCTGTAAACTAAAAGCACAACAATTCAATCAGTCCAATCAGTGCCGGCACAGACTGTTAAATAAAAAGTAAATGTAAGGCTCCTTTGGACCATGTGCATGTACATCTACAGCAGACGATAATACATACGAATGGAAAAGCAGTTATTCGGCAAGGCTAGACATTCATAATCATATTGCTTTAAGAATTGGCTGCAGTCATTTCGCGTAATTTCTTACGACATATGGACAAAGTATATTATGGTTTTGTTTTATAGGCATTATAGATAAATAGGTTCAGAAACCTCATTATAAATACGAGTAACGGCGGTGCGTACTGTGTGCCTACACTGTATATATGGTGCAGTCAGCTTTAGTTAGTTACTTGGAACATGGAAGTATCAAAAAACAAATAAAGGAGGGAGAAAAATAGAAAGTTTCCACAGCTAGAATTGAGTTTATTTAGCTGACAGAGCTTTAGTTGAATTTTCCGAGTCTAGCATTGACTTTGGATTGGGAATAGGATTATATTGTATTATTGCTTTCGCTCTGTCTCCTTCCCTTGCATGTGTCTTCGCCTTCCGTACATTATTTTTTCCATTGTTTTTTTCTCTGCTCAACGTTGGCTCAAATTATTCTATCTATGTATATGGACAATATCTGTACGGAAGAAGCACAATGGTCATTCTCGTAGTACTAAAACCAAAGTTATTATCAGATTGTATCCTTCGAAAGTTCTATTCGAAAAAATCATACAATATCTACCTACGTTCACTTTCAACTATACAGGCATGATATAGAGCTAGATACCTAAATTAGAATGTGTAGGCGACTGTCGATTGCTTTCAATCCTTATTTTGACAACCTGTCCCTTTTCCGAAGCATATAATTTAAAAAGCTGAGAATTTTGCTTCTTCCTTCACGATATAAAGATATATATCCGTTCCATCCTTAAAGAATAATAACAATGATGGACAACAGAAACGATCGCCGCCACATTTGACTTGTCTTTGCTTTGGCTTAAAGTTGGCTTAAGTATTCGTTAGAGAAAATCAATTTAGAGTATCATACAGAGATACATACATATATCGGCTGACAGTGGACGGGCAGGTAAATAGGAATATGGGATGGTCTGGTTTTCGGTTTGCTCCCGTGTTTGAGAGTGAGCGACAAGACCAAGAGCGAGTACGACCAGGCCGACCAGGGAACATACACACTCGTCCAGACGGATTGTCTTCGTCAACATTGAACGAACTGGGAGCATACGGAGCACGTCGTAGAATGTGAATTCTTCGAACACTGAGTTGATGGTCTTTTTTATTATTTCTCCTGCCTACACTACTTATTCCCAGCAAACCCACTTCTACTTTCTCTTATTGTCTGCAGTGTCTGCAATCTACAGTCTCAGTAAGCACGCATATTTTTTGGGTAAAAGGAGCCAGTATTATCAGGTGTACTCACGATAGGAAATGGATGTGCGACATTTGCACGGTACGTAGACTATGAGAAATGAGAAAATAAAAGACATGACTATCATCACAGATACTCCAAGCATAGCACGACCACTATTCGCCAAATCATTCTCCGATGACGAAAGACTAAAATCTCGTGATGCACCCGTATTGGTAGGGGCTACACGATCATTAGAACTCTAGGACGTTGCTTTTACCGACTATAACTTTTTCCTGTTACAATGAAACGTAATCAAAGTATGCTATCAACTTATTCTGCCAAACCTCAACTCGCTATCCTCAGCCGTAATCCTAGCCTCCATGGCTTTCATACATACTAAGAAGAGGGAGAGATTCTGAAACGCTTTGCGATATCTCAAATGGTTTATGATAATCATTGGTGGAACTATTGTAAACAGCGGCTTTATATTTGTTTGAAAAGAATTTGAAAAAATCAATTGTACAGATACACTTTGCAAAGGTAAATTAACATTTGCTTCTTACACACCAATAAAAGAGGAACGACGACTCTGATTAGCAATGTAAAAATCGGTAACGAACGAAGTTTTGACTTTTTTTTAAAAGGGTAAACATGAAAAGCTTGTAAGTTTCATAAGTGTCAAGAAATGATTTGTATGTTTATAAAGCAGAAATAAGTATTTCACTTTTTCTAGACGCATAAACAAGGTTTAGCCGATTGAAAATATTTATAACTTTCACTTTTTTGAAGGATATTTACTAACTAACTTGTTGGCTAGGGCAGACAGTCAGACTGAGGGATTTCACATCTGCTAGAAAATACATATGTACATGTAGATTTTGTACTTTTAAGTGCATTGTTTGGAAGCACAGTTACAGAAAGGCACAGAACAGGAAAGAACAGTTTTTTAACTTTCATTTCAAACGTAAGTTCTGTCTAGAATTCTAGACTTCAGAGGGGGTGGCGAAATAAAACGTATGCAAACTTTTCTCTGAACCAAGCTGACGTTACATTCTCATTTTTACCGTGTAGGAAGCATCATCCTTTGAAAATTTCGAAATAAATGCAAAGGAGACGATGAAATGGCAAAATGCGACTAGTGAATTCAAGTACTAATGCTAATATGAATAGATATACCACTGCTATTTCAAGGGATCTACGTGCATACGGATGAATGTTATTGAAATTCTATTCTGTATAGACTACAGACCGTGTGCTACTATAAAGTCCCCCGTCATAATCCATAATCCATGGCTATTGTAGACGGTAAAAGGTGATTGTAGTTCTTCTTGCCGTCTTTCATTCTAATTTTGCATACAGGTGAGCTCGAGTGAAATAAGCGTACCACATGCTTCTGTTCCTCTATGAGTAGTTGTGTGTGCGAGGGCTGACGCTGAAAGAGACTGTTATTACGCAAACGTTTGTAACTTCTCCCTTCGGCTTGCCGTTGGCTTTGTTAAGGTGGGAAATGGAATATCTACATGTTTGTACGGTCCTGTCCGCGTCCATATGTGTATGGATCCATCCAGGACAGGGTTTAGAGACGGAATGGGAAATTCAAACTCATGAAGCTAACAAAGCATCAAACTGATACTCGTCGCCATCCACATTCGCATAACAAGGAAAGGGTACACAAGTAGAGAGAGAGAGAGAGAGAGAACAGATTAGAGTGGAGCGAGAGCCAGAGAGGAATGGAGTGGGAAGATATTTACGAGTCCATACATTTTATAGATATACAGTAAGTTTATTTGAATTTATACGAGCTTATTGACTGCACATGGAAGAAGAGTTCACGATGATTTACTGAAAATAGTCATGATGGATTTAAACATAAATCTTTAATGAATGATTCAATGGAGCTCGTGAGCAGGCAAGCAAGTCGCAGCCCACTCGCTCTTTCTGTCACTCCGTCTATACGGCACGATAGATACATAACCCAGATGACTATAATGTGTTCTTGTGTTCCCTGTTCCTCAAGTCCTCCGTCCCATGCCCATTACAACACAACCAACTTCCAACAACAACTACAGATATTTCCATTACTATCTGTGCTGCATTTATTTGCCTCACTGGTTTGGCTTGGTTTGGTTTGACTTGGCCTCAATGCTTACAGCAAGTGAAGAGACTCCATACGTACGTGTAGGTACATACACACGATCACAGTTTCGTTTCAACTTAACATTCAACCCTATGTAGAGTTCTTCTCTGTTACATTTACAGCATTACAGCTCATGCAAACAACAAACGCGGCAATGTATTACAAACAAGGAAAGTTTTCCCCTGTAACTCTGTACACTGTCACTGCATGGTCGTCTATGAGTCTGACTAGTGAGTCTACGTCCTCTACGTACATATATATTTGGAATGGGATGGAATGGAAAGCAAGGAGAGACAGAGTGGGACATACTAAGCTGTCATCTGGAAACTCAAGTTCCTTAGTTGCTTTTATTGTGTCCCAAAAGCCGTCCTAAATTCTTTCCATCTGATAGTCAGAGATATGATTCAGGGAACGACTTGTAGGTATAATGGGAGACTCCAGTCATAATAAATACCGACCGTGTTACAATAAATAAATATATTTAAGCAAGGAACGTTACTCTCAGCCATTCAAAGTATCGGTATAAGACAACAGCTCAATGATGTAGCACTTATGAGCCACACAGATTCAACTGTTCTTCACGGTTATTTAGCTGCAAGGCCGGGCATATATGCACAAATAAGAAAAGTGTCCTTCATACTAACTGCTGTTCATCGTAGTGCACTTCATATGTATCTGCGTAAACTAGCAGCAAAATCTGTAGATGGGTGCTCAATATTCATTATTTTCAAAAAGTTTCTTCAGAGTAAAAGCAGTCATTCATTAGCACATTTAACATTGAGTTCCGTCAAGAGCCCTGTTGCCGGTAATCACCCACTATAGTAAGTGCCTATATCGTTACAGATTTTCAAATAACGGAAAAGATACGTCAACGTATTCCATTTTTACATGTACAAGTTACTACCCACTAATTTTTTAATTCTAAGAAATAACGGCTATTTTTAGGAGCTTTTGGAGCGAAATAGGGAAAATAAGTACAAAACATAGGTAATTGCAAGCCATATGCATCCGTGTAGTCTATACGTCAAAAAAGTTAAATGCAGGTCCAGCCCGTCTGAACGATTGGCATTACATAAGCAGCAAATCTACAGAAACGTATTACCAATCCAATGTCGTCAATTACTCGTTTTATTATCTATCAATTGATTCTACTGTCTACTGCATACAAGCTTATGCCCCTAGCCTAGCTGACGACCAGAACATAAGTCTATGTATGTAAGCAAAATGCATCTATTACAGAATAAATACGGTTACAAAGTACTAGTTATGTGCCTAGTCTGTTCAAACGCTCCATTTGTACTTGCATGCTGTTTTGTTCGGGTAGGAAAGGAAAGGAATCTCAATGGATATATGTGACTAGTTCGGTAAAAGCATTACAGAAAAGTAAAGTAGCTAGTATTAACTTATGTAAGAAATGTAGACAGATGTGGGCACACTCTACCAAAAAATGCTGCAAAAATTGCATTCCACCATAAGAATGGCAAAAATAGAAGCCATTTCTATTAGTCTGGTCTGGAACCCATCATCAAGACAGGAAATTAACCTGATGGTACAATATGGTCCCATGTTAATTTCCTATCTTGATGATGGGTTCCACATTATTAGAAATGGCTTCACTTTATGACACAATAGGCTCCAGCTAGGTTCATTTGATACAGTGTAGCTATAAAGGTACATTTATATAAACTTTGCGATGCATGCCTTGTCTTGTGCCTCATGTCGAAACAGGCAAATATTACAGAGCCAATTAAAAGAATAACTTTGTTATTTTCTGGTTGTATCGGTTAATCACTGGAAGCTATTTATTCGTTCTCGCTCTGTTTGTAAAGATAACATGAAGGAGGTATATGATATTATTGTTATACTACCTATATATTTTGCTATAATAAGAAAGGATGATCGTACCCATAGTCCCTGTAAGTATTGCTATTTACATTTGTCAAATTAGAATTATTACCACCGAGCAACTAGGGGTGTACATATTGTAACAAATAGTGAAAAATTGTAGGTTAAATTGCCAAAAAGGAAGAACTCAGAACAATTATTCATTCAAGAAGTAAAACAATAGAAAAAGTTCCTTAAACCAAAGACAAAGATTGAGTGAAGTTGGATTTAAATTCAAAAAAGCACTGTCTTTAAAACGACTTTTGATGAATAGTTACAATTATTTAGTCAATTGACATCAACTTTATTACTGACTATACAGCTAAGCGTGCACTGGTGTATAGCTGAAAATACTTCAAATAATATACCGGAGAATTATTCGGAGTGGGGAATTATTTACTGAGACAGGCCTAGGCCCCCCGGGAATTATACGGGTCGGGGAATAAAACGGGTCGGGGAATTATATGGTATTTTGCGCACATACGATATTATGGTTTTAAGCTAAAAAAAACAAAGTGCCGACTGACTTTCCATCCATACGGATATATGAATACATACCTATATGTAGATACTATAGTTGGTACAGCAAAACCTGGTTACTCGTTATATTATAAATAAGAGGTTCTCAAGGGAAAGCGGCATTAACTGGTATAGATTAGCCCGTTTAACAGTTTTAAACTGCTGAACAGTTGTAAGGGCTATATATTTAAACCAGCTTTTGGTTCCCTTTGCTTTTTTAACTAGCGTCTTTGATTACATCCATGCAATCTGAATTTAGGATTTACAACCACAAAATCGAAAGAACCTGATACTCAGAAATTTTCGTAATACACTGATTGCCTATTGGGCCACGTATTGAACTACTTCTGAAGTTTAAATTTTAATAAAAGCATAATGCATTCCGGCATATATACGTGAGCCTACAACTACATAATATAGGTAATTCCGTGTAAATCCGTATACAGCTGACTGGAATAGAATACAGTTGTACGCGTCAGTACATTAGCATAGCAGGTGTACTAGGAAAAGGTGGTGTGTCCAGTACAGCGAGGAAACCTGTGTACGTTACTCAGTCGGATCGAGCAAAGTTTTACTGTACATCAATCCACATGGGTCTACCGTCTATAGCGCACAAAAGGGATTGCAGCAGGTTGAAGTTTCAAATAAAACCCCTGGGCTTTAATTGGAATCGTATAGCTTTCTATGTGTAAGCATTGTGCAAACCGTACACTGCTTTTTATCGTATAAATAAGGGTCTAAAAGGCGAAGAAAGGATCGAAGCTCACAATCACTATTTATAATAGAAACAGTTAGTTTGCAAAAATAGAAGACCCTTGGGATATGATATGCCCCACGGCCACAGTATCCATGCATTTACCACTTTAATCCTAACAATGGAAGCGGAGAATGAAACAGTAACAGTTTGTACCAATAGAGCTCAATAAAATTCAATTGGATTTCAAGCATCCATAAGAATCTTTATCTCTCAAGTTTGAACTGGTTGTGTTTCGAATAAAATCATGTAAATAGAATGAATCTATCATTTTGGTTTGGACCATGATTTTGATTTGAACTGATGTAATTGACCTGGCGTGTGTGGTTGTTTATTGAACTGCAAACTACAAATGACTTGCCGTAGGGATGGCGGTGGCAGTGAAAGCCAGCAACTAGCTACTCGTCTGATGCTTATGTAAAATTATCAAGCGTGTGTAATATGCACCCCCCTAAGTAAGTGGGGAAGTTCATGTTCCATAAGCCACCTATTTGCTACAAAATAGATATTTGTGTAAGCAAACGACCGTATAATTTTAATCCACTCGTTGTCAGTTTGTGTCTGAAACAATCGTCAGAGTCACCACTATCACTACCACTACCTTTTCCAATGCCAGTCAGTAGTAGGACCCGAAGACTCGATAAATCTCGGTACAGCCTTTTTAGTAACTAATTAGCCTAAGGCTAAATTAGAAATACAGAATAATGAAGGAGTTGTATGAAGAGGCAGAGTGACTGACGTAAATACAAAGGGAATGATCCAGTGTACCGTTTATTTAAACTTGCTGTCGTTTTCGTTTTACACATAGTCATTACATTATGTACGATGGTTATATTATAAGGAATACATTATATAGTTAGTCACCTTTTGCTAAAATTATTTTAACACCCGGAGGTACTATTTGTATTTGGTATTGCTCGCTAGGTCAATAAATACTCTCTTCTACCCCTATTTTACAACCCCATGTGTAAACTCTCCTTGAGAGCTCTGATCTTAACCAGCCGTCACTTTCTTCATTCGTTTGTCTACCTAGATTAGATTATTAAGTACACACACACAGATACATAGGCTGTCATGGATAAGCTCCAAGGCAGGGTACCGAATACTCGTCAGTAGAGGTATTATATGCATGTAGGTAACAGTTCTTGGATTTCCTGCCTTAGGAGATTGACAAGAATATTTAATCGCAATGAACAGGAAGCAATAAGTAAAGATCGTCCATTCCAATTAGCTGCCC
The DNA here is from genome assembly GCA_034695205.1 of Dicyrtoma fusca. Classification (NCBI taxonomy): domain Eukaryota; kingdom Metazoa; phylum Arthropoda; class Collembola; order Symphypleona; family Dicyrtomidae; genus Dicyrtoma; species Dicyrtoma fusca. The sequence continues at coordinate 31,248 of JAQFZC010000444.1, forward strand.
TCAATAATTAATTTCATGTGTGACAAATGCCATTGGAACCCGAGGTAGACTTCAACGAAAACGAAGTACTGACTAACATTTCATAAACAAATTCGATTCATCCAAATACTGATGCTTATGCAAACAAGTTGTTGTTTCGTTATCAAAAATAAATCCGAGTTGTGTTTTATGTATTTGCCTGATGTGAGCATTCGTCCATTAACGAGGACAGCCGGGCTATGGAGGTAAATATTGTGTCCGTCTCATTCACATCTGAGATTTGGTTCAACTCAATTCATGCATGGTAGTTATTAGCAAGAGACCAAAAACAAGTAGAAAAACATCGCAACAGGGTAGCGACTACATATATGTAGTTACGGGGTTCTAAATACAGTATACAACGCTACACTGACTAGTGAGTTGCAATCCCATATAATCTTGTGTACCTATATAACTATAACGTGCAGTTGCTATATAGTGGTATTAATTCTATTTATTTATTCAGAGTATATACTAAGAATTATTTATTGCACTAAAAGTGCAAAGCGATGACAAGGCAGGGAAATTAGGATATTCCTGAGTTATTCAGTAGCACCTTCTACACTCCTTGTGTATGTAGCTTCATTTACTCAACATTATAATATTAATGATGATATAATGCTTATTAGCTTTACAGCTCCGAGCCTCCCCATGAAACTCGATCCAAATCCGAAATGTCAAAGTACGTGCCTACAAGCATGGCTATCCCTCGGTTGATTCTTTACTCATGTTCTTGTCAATATCCTTAAGAATCTTTGGTGCTTCTAGTGCTGGTTAGGAGAAGATGAAAGAGCTTTTGGTTCAATATGTATAGTATAATAGATCGAGTTGTGGTCTGGTATGGTCATGGCGGTAGCCATGGTGGCCGGGAAGGATACCCTATTGACAAAGACACAAGTCAGTGTAGACGTAGATGCAGACGGATACAAGTGAAGTTGGGTTACCGGAGCTATATCGTCTATTAAGAGGCAAAAGTAGATCCATTTTGGGCTAAAGGCAAAATGTGACATATCCAGAAACTCTTAAAAGCAAAATGCGTTGCCTCACTTTGGTTTTAAGTTTTTCTGGATTTTGTTTGTAGTCCAAAATGGATCCTCATTTTGCCTCTTAGTAGACGATAAGTTGATACATACGCCTATATGCATATATATGACTGTCTTGGCTACAGTAGAACGAAACCGAGCAACTGAGGCAGTGCTGATTAAGTTGTTTGCTTTTTGTTTCACTAAAATCAAAGTCAAGCCAAGAGTCAAGTCAAAAGCGGAGTGAAGCGAAGGCAAGTCAAGCCAGGCAGAGTAAAGTTTGTGGATGCAAGCGACGGTGGAAGGTGGGTGGAGGATAGGCTGACTATCCAGTAATGTCTGGATTATTGGTGGGTATGCTCATTGACATTACTAGTAGGATAGAACGGTATAGTGTGAACGATTGTGCGTCCGTATATTTGAAGACTGAAGAAGCTGTGTACATATGACGCTGGCTCTGAGGCTGTCTGTCCGTCTGGTTAGCTGAGGATGCCTGGGTAGAACAGTAGGTACATATGTATGGTCTTTCTGTGTGTCTGTAGTTGGGAGTGAGAGAGTGACTAGAGTGAGTAAAGAGAAGTTTTGGTCGAGATTGGAGGTTTGGTTTGAAGAAGGGATGGAGACGATGGGTAGGATTGGTGGACCACAAGTAATCTTGATTGGGCAAAGTCAACAGATTCACGCTACAGTCAAGAAGTGTCTCTTGGTGCGGAAAATTAATTTAATGCGTCCTCCTCTGCCCTCTCCAAGTCCTTTGCTCTTGAATTAATGACGAGACTCGAGAAAAAGACTATAGAACTTTGGCCGCCCCTTTCTCTCTTTTACTCACTCTTTCTTTCACTCTCTCTCTCTCTCTCTCTCTGTCTCTCTAGGTTTCCCTTGTAGCTCTCTTAACTTTGTTAGCCTAAATTTATCCTTGATTACTTGGCTAAAGATGAGAGTTTGACTAAAAGTCTCAAAGTAAACCGTCCACAAATGTCCCAAACGAGTCTCACTCTTATTTCCTTCAGTCTGTTTCTCTCTCTCTCTCTCTCTCTCTCTCTCTCTTGCTTTTACTCAACATCCTGGAATTCAGAAGGAGATAGGAAAGTCACCTCCTTTGTTATCTTGTGGTTTGGATTGACTTGACGTAGATCTTGTTCTCCTTCCTCTCCTTGTAGATGTAGAATAATTTTCTCTCTTTTCCAGGAAAACGAGTTTGTTGGACTTCTGGGGAGGTGAGCTTGTACTCGTCACAGTAAATGAGATTTGAGGGCAAGACCATGACTTACAATTCCTATTAAATTTATACACTGACACTCCATCTTATAATCTCATCCAGTAGAGATTACGTAATGAGGACGGGTAGCAATCCTTAAGGTTAAAGTATGAATTTATTTACTTTCGACTAATGTAATGAGAAACTTCCATCCATATCTACTCCCTACGAATATTTATACAATTATCACCATTTTTATTCTCCTTCTTTTCTTCTTTACATCCACTGAATTCTTCATTAAAGAAAATCATTTACAAATTCCATGTATTTCACGGATATGAGACGGCATAAAGATAGCATTACTGGGACTTATGATTAGTTGATTATGCACATACATTTGCTGGAGCAAGGGAAGAATAAGTATACGTGAGTGATTGACAAACCAGGAAATGACAGGGAGCTCCGCTTCTGCTCTTTAAAAAAATAATTGTATTGGTAAAGTGAAAGCTTGAGGGTGGCGGTGGCGGCGGCGGCGGTGGCGGCGGCGGTGGCGGTGGTGGTGGGAGTGAATGTCACAATTCTTCTTAGTCGGTCATCTATCTGTCTTCCTGTCTGTCTGTCCGTCCACCCTGACATGGTTATGGCTGCCATTAGCAGTATTCGCCCTCGTGCTCGTCCGTAACTGTGGTCGCGTGGTTGGAAACACAAGTAGGAAAGTATGACAGAGGAAGACAAAGAATTGAGATTAATGTAGGGGCTAAAGCATGGGAGTTGATTGGCATAATTCTTATTTGGGATTCCTGCGGAGAACACGTCCCAAATGACACAGCTCTTTTTACTCTCATCCAGATATTTCTACTTGCACACAAATACCTTTACAGCCCTCGCTGGCGTTACTTATGTACGACGACCCCAGCTGGATCTGGAATTTTTTTGACAGGCTAACGATAAGAGGCATGCTCAACGTTAGTCATAAAAAACACGTTCTCTGTAATTACATAATATATTGCGTATGACTAGCAGGCCTACCGAGGAGTAGCCGAAGGAGAGACAATGACAATACGGAAGACGTTCTATCTTTTGAATTTTTTTTTCTCTTTCGCCTTTTGTTTGTTTGAGGGATATCAGTGGCAGTGGTAAATATAAGTTGCGGGAGGGAAAAAGAGTGAAAGGATGAATGAAGAGGGTGAAATAGAATTTGACTAATGCATCGGATAATAATGGAAACATGTAGGTAGGGGAATGTATTCGTTCGTATAGGACCTACGCATTTGTCTGCTGCATGTACAGTACAGCTACCACTATTTCTTGGAGGTTGGCCAATGTCTGTCTTGTTAAAGTCTTGACTCGTGAGAAAAATGAATTTCCATGTCGAATGTCGGAGGAGAGGTGGGGAAGGGGGGAAGAGGGTGGGGTATCGGGTCCAACAAGAAATCTCTGGAGGACTCTGAATTCGAGGGTTCCCTATACCATCTTGATTCCCTCCCTTATTCTCAAATGTATATAGCTATACGGAAAAGAATCTTACCTCTTAGCCTGGCTCTATACTCTATAGACCCACAGAGCCATGTCTCTCAAATATATACACTACACACCACCACCACTTCCTTTCCCACTACTACATCCCACCATACTAACCAGCACCAGCCAAAGTTTATTTTTCTTCTCTTTCTTTGCTTTCTTTTTTTTCTTCTCCTCCCTTATTTTTTTTACTTCTTGCTTTTCCTCCTTCTTTCCCAGCTCTTCCTCTTTCTTCTTAATATTCACCTCGTACTCTGGGATGACATTAAAGTTTCATCAGATAATCTTTGGCTCTACTTTCAATGTTTTCTCCTTTTGTCTTTTCCTCTACATATCTTCTCCTTTTTTTCCCACTGCCACGGAGCCCAGTGCAGTGCAATGCTCCTGCGTATCTATGTATGTAGTGTACGGAAGGAATGCAGCTATGCTTTTAGTGTCAACATCTAGTACTGGATCATCTGTTGTTTGCATACATTTTTTTCTCTGTCGATAGACTACTAGGTATTTCAGTTTCAACTGTAGCATGTACCATATACCATAGCCAGGATTTCAGTTATAGAGGCAAAATGCACTGCTCAATTCAATGCTTGTAAAAGTTTACATAATTATATACATACCCAACTATCTACTTTGTCTATTGCCTACTAGTCTCCAGAGACAATCATTGTGTACGTAAAAATTCCTTGAATCTTCCACCTTTAAATCGGCATTCAAACGAGTCCAGTCACTCTTGTCTGTATTCTAGAAATTAGTCTATCGTAGCCACCACTAGCAAGTAATAATTATTTTGAGGCACCTTCATACATCAAGAGACAGCCCCAGTGACGTTTGTTTAATTCATGTGCTGTAATGTAGAGACAGAGGTAAATTACAATCAATTCAAAAATCTGAAAAATTCAACCATTTGAAAATGTAAATACTGAATAATACACCAGAATGACCATAGCAGAACAAGCAGATGCAGGATTTGAGAAATGTGAGATCGATTTTTTTTAAATGTGGAAGATAAATACATAGAAAAATCTAGAAATAAGTTAATTGTAACAGGACCAGTACTAGTACCAGCACCACCACCACCAGCCAGACCGGGCTAGACTAGACCAGACCAGACCAGACGAGACCAGTTATTTGATAAGTGGAAGTATTAGGAGGACTCAAGATATTTCTCCATGGACGAAATGGTTCACGAGAGGCAAAAAAAAGAGGATAGAGATCAGACTTACAGGAAGATGTAGACGAAAAGGGAAAAAAAAGGAAGAAAATAAGAATTGTAGTCGTAGTAGCAGTAACAATGTTCTCTGTTCTTGGGAAACATCTCTCATATTGGCATTCAAAATTTATAATTTCTCAAGTTGTGTTTCAATTGGAGCTACTTTAGAGAATTCACTAGGAAATTCTCGCTTTTTTTTCCATGAGGCATCAAGTGAATTTTTCATTGCTCTGGGGGTTCATTAGTTGATTTCTCTACAGGTTTCCATATGCAATCCTACTCACACATCTACCATTATAACCCCTCCTCTGCCCACATTACCCCGCCCCTACATTCCCATTACCCATATAACGGTACACCTGTCAAATTTTTACACATTGCCCAACTACTTCCTTCATCTTCATCTTTGTTTCTTCCTTTCTTTTACATTTGTACTCGCATATACCCGTGTAGCCATAGTCAAACCTATGTACACTCGTGTAGCCAGAGAGGCACTTTACGTCTTCTTTCGCTCCTAAAGGTGGTGGTTCCACCACTCCAGCATTATAACGTGTGTCTACAGTCTACAACCGTAGCTATAGCGTAAAAACACAAATCCAAATCCTAACGTCTCCAAGCGGTCGTAGCCTCCTCGCTTTCATAGCCCAGCACAGTTCATAGGTTCAACTTGAGTCCCAGTCCCAGTCCAAGTTTCAAATACATATGTTAGGTAAGCAGATTATACTGTACTCTCAAGCCATTTCTAAATTTGTCTCCCCCTTCACTCAAACACCCATTTTCAATTCCCCTAAAATTTATGTTACGTATTTTATCCCAATTATGAACAATTACAAAGATTTATTACTTTATGACCAGCTGAAAACGAGTTACTTATCCTTACCGCTAAAAATAGAAAAGGTAACAGATCGAAATGAAAGGCTGAAGACTTGGGCTCTGCCACGTAAGTACTTTGAAAGCTTTACTACAAAGAGAAGCAATTTTTACATGTATTTAATAATCCTCTTAATTTACTCCATTTTAGGCAGTTAAATGTAAAGTCAGGTTCGTCTTTTATGTCGGAATAAAAATAAAAGAGCAGTAAAAATAAAATGTAGGGCTAAAATTGGCATTTATGTAGCTCCACTCTAGCTCAACGGAGAGAGGCAGTGACAATGGCGAAAATAATCGAAATCATTATATAACCTCCAGGATTAAACCTTATGCAGAGAGCCGAAACTAATGTAAAAGGCTCAACGGTTGAAACACTTACTATACTTACCCTACCTCTATCAAAACAATAATGCATGACTTTCAGATGCTTTTTCCTTGATGATGTTAGCCGGAACTCGGAAGTACAATATAGAACCGAGGAGTCAGTGAGCGAGACCGTATCCAAGAAAATCAAGAACAAAAGTATGACATGTAATAAAAAGCATAGCCAACTTCCAACCGACTCGTTAGAACAACAAAAGAATCATTTGTTTCCCATGGCGCACCACAAATAACATTTGGGATTTTTAAAAAACCATATAAAAACTAAACACCTGCATCAACAGCCCAACAATTGATTCAGAAATCCGTGTACTCCATCCTCCATCTTCCATGTCAGCCCACTCCACTCCACGGTCTGAATTATTTTTAAAGGTGGAGGAGGTCACGGTCTGAACCTGGCGTACTTACACATTTTGAATCCTTGGTCGATTTTGGTGCCGACAAGGACTTCCGTCACATGGAAGTCAGTCTATAAATGCAGAAGCAAAATTCGTCCCTAGAATGATTCGGCATTTTCTCACATGAGTCGTGGTATTGATCATGACAGCTTAGGAACACAAACTATTGGGAGCGTAATGAATGCGATCATCCCTCTCAGTTTGTAATAATTTACCAAAGCATTTACCATCATTGTTATTGGGCATGGAAATTGCAAAGCTTATTTTAATAGTCAAAGTAATGTAATACATAGAAGTAAAGTTACGTCGAAATGCTACAAACAAATTGTAAAACATCCTAAGCGTTTGTTTGTATGAAATCTTTTGAATATTATTATTAAAAGTGAGTGCTTCATTGGGTAACTTAATAGTAATTTATTATGTATTTAAATTGCATACATTACACAAATACATTCTTAGACGCCCAGCGGGCCCCAGTAATACTGATAGGTCAACAATCTAAGTAGGTAAAGGTATCCTTAATTTTTTTCGTATGAAACGGTATCTATAAGGTTACGATTAATTTGGCCAAAATAAAGGCAAAAGAATGCGTATATACACATACTTTTGCAATATGTACTACTGCACTAGTAACAAATGTAGTCAATGCAGGAGGGTACTATGAGGTCCTCGGAGAAAATAAAAGAATTGAAATATATTAGATACCAAGGTTGATAAGTATGAATGTAATTCAAGTAAGCAAGAAAAATTTGATTCAATATTTTTATCAACGAAACCATTAGTCTTATAGTCATAATCCGTTAAGGGTGTATTGAATAAAATATTAGTCGAGAGTAAAAGTGGAAAATCAAATGTATTTGTCCTACACCGTAACCGTTGGTCATGGTTATACCTATGTATCTGACCAAAGTACACACTTTCTGGGGAGCTTGCAACTATGACGTCATAGATGTTAAGGGGCATGACGAAAAATAACAGGGGGGAAGGGAAATAAAACTTATGTCATAGTAAAAGTTACAACTTTTGGCAAGTTTTTAGTGTATTTTTGAGACAAATTAGGATAGGTTTGGTTAGCTAACCTACCTACCTACCTTAGTTTCGTATGCTTCATAATTTTGGGGAGGGGGTGGTCCAAAATCTAGAAATTCGTGTGAAGCCAAAGTTGAAAGCTCCCCTGCCAAGGGCTTACATAGACGCACACAGATACAGTAGATACATATGGATTCGGATTGGGATAAATGAATAGATTGGAAATTGCCAGAGAATGTATTGTGAGTACGAGCGATCGAATCCAAGTTGGAATTGTAGGTGAATGTAGCACAAAAAAAATGGTTTTTCTTCTCGTATCATAAGAATAATACTGTGAGCCTTCATTCAGAATGGGTTAAGGGAAGTTCGGGCAAGTCTCATTAGTTTTATCCGCGGATGGTGATTTGTTAGTGATGGAAACAGGACTGAGCTTAAATTCATAATTGATTCCCTAACCTCTTTCACTTGACCAGGTAAATATTTTCCTGTCCGGTTTTCGCTTGTGGGTTTTTGGTTTCCTCTTCCGAATCCGATTCCAACTCTCATTGGCTACATAAGCCACAAAGCGCAAAGGTTACGTAAAGTGCCTAGGAATCTTTGAACTCTCCAGCTCATCCCCCTTAAAACAATATTTAAAAAGCTTGTTGGATGGATTCAAAGTGCTTTACAGGACCACAAATACAGAAAACTCATAAAGCAAAATGCCACAGTTTCAAATAATAAATGAAATACAGAAGCACTGAAACTGATGCATGACATATTACCGTGTATGTAGGGCCCATTTGACTGACGGGTTTGATTCTCGTGCAATTTGCAATAAAAAGATGATGACGGCTAATTACCATCACCATCCCATTAATTATCGGCAAGGCCATTAAAGTGGTGCTTGAAAGAGTGTCTCTATGCATTATCTTCGTGTCTGGAATTGAACTAGGTATCTGACTGTATCTTGAGTTGATGTGGTCATTAGGCTAATCTTTGTGGTTTTGACAACAAATTAATGTATCCGTACTTTCTCGGCTTAATGTGGATGGAGAATGAGTGGAATGGAATGGTGAGAGCATCTGTAATTTCAATTTGTATCATGATAATGTAGGCGTACTGATGGAATAGAAAGAGAGAAAGAGAGAGAGACGGAGATAGGAAAATATATATTTATTAATAGATAAAATCAAGTAAAGTGGTGTGGTTTGACTCAAAGCCCGACAAAGGTGAAAAGTCCGGAAATCCGCTCAATTAAATTGCACATATGGCTACATAACATTATTCTATGGTAGTATTATATATTCGGCAAGCACCTATAAGTATACGAGTACTCATAAGGCCTTCATGCCCACCTTCTACTTTTCCCTTTATGTATACACAGGGGTTTCAATGGTCATTTTCAGCACGAGTACGTATCTGGTTTAAGATTATTGCGTGTCAAATAAACTACCCACTATTCTCTCCTCTCTTAAACGGTATATAACGTCATACCTTTATAGCTATACGTATACCTAGGTTATATAGGTATATGTACATACATAAATTTTCATCCATTCCACTCCAGTATAGATCAACCGGCTCGGATACTGGCTCTCGCTCGAGCTCTGGGTTCTCGGCGTCCCTTAAACAAATATATAGAATTAAATGTTGCTGCCTATTTACTTGAGCCTTGGAACTAGTAGATATGCTATTAATGTATGGTAACTGTATAGTACGAGGGAACATAGGGCCCTGGATGGATGCCGGGAAAGGGCGAAAGCCCCGGTGGTCATCAGAATGGATGAGCTTAAGTTGTGGAGGAAGCGGACATGGGTTAATTGACCGGCAGCCACGTGGCTACTCTTTGACATCCCACCGGGTTGTCTATCATTAAGTGCTCTTCCGCCACCAAGCCTTCCTTTTTCTCCCGACGACCCCGACGATGGAAACCACTTGAGAGTAGCAACATCAACAGCAAAATCCTTCGTCCGGCATCGTATCATCATATCATGTCAGTGGTCTCTCTCAAAGCAGTATTGGCTCTACACTCCCATGCATAAGGCACCTAAAAAATGATGCTCCTCACATTTCCCCTCGGCAGGCTAAATGATCATTTCCTTACGTGGGAGTCGCACTCACTAAATTCTATCAGTTAGATGAATACATGTAGAACCATAGGATTCGGGCTTACTTATGTCATGTTCCTTTTCATTATTACCTAGGTATATCATATTTGAGAAAAATGTGTTCCTACAAATATACTGTGTATGTATGTACATATATACCGGCTACCTATACTTATAGTTGCATATTGCTACACAAAAAGTAAGAAATTTTACATAGTGGACTGATCTAGAAAAAAGAAGTTTCAACCTTGTTGAAATTTTTTAGCTACACAGAGTTTTAAGAAGTATCTTATTTATACTTTATACGTTTTTGAAAACAAGAAGTTTATTTTTAAAAAATGCAAAACACGAAATTGTTGGGAGCAACTACATTAAGTAATTACTCTATATGTAGTTCCCAATGTAATAGGTATATGCCGTCATAGTCATTCTAAAAAGGAGATAGGCTACCTGGTTTGTCGTAAGGCGCAAACGAATGAAGAAAAGGTCATTTTGCGTCTTCAGAAACAATATACCGATATTTGTTGTAATTATAAAAGTGATTATTGAACTTTTCCTATTGTAATCAAGAAATGCTCAAAACGACAGCTCTATAGCATTGGGACATGTCATAGGTATGTTTGTTTTTTTTTGCATTTTCAGGAGCTAAAAGCACGAAGAGGTAATGAAGGACGGAGTTGAAGCTTTCGTTCAGTTTATTAAAACAATTGCATAAGCTTGCGTCTTCTGCCTCTTAATAGCATTGTCTGGAAAAAGAGAGTGTCATCAAGTAGGCTGGACTTGGAATTGGCATGTCATGTCATGGCTTGACATGCCATGCTAGTCAGCATAGTAAAGTAGACTACAGTAGCATCTGTGGTAGCGATGCCTATCTGCCTTACCTTCCTTTTGCTTTGATTGGATTGGGGACACATGCTGTACATAGTAAACATCCTACTATGGATTTGTTTTGCCGAGGACCAGCGACTGGAGTGGACGGGACGGACTGATGAAGGAAAGTGAAGTAGGTAAGCTAGGGACACACACACACACATACGGCATTGATGGACGGAAAACAGAAAACAGGAAAGTTGAGTAAGGTGAAAGAGGGGAGATTGGCTTGCATGATATTACCCGGGAGGTAATAGATGACTACCGGTCTGTGGGTTTGGAAACCTCATCAATGGTCACGACAAGCCTATTATTATTTCAGATTTTATGGCCCCTATGATTTATAGGTTCTCTCGTCTTTTTCTCTCTTTCAAATTATCATTTCAACTCCGTCATTATCATGACAAAATCCATGCAAATACTTTAGGCACCTGCTCCTTACATCTATTTTTATTTCAAGTCTTCTACAATAACATTAACTTCATGCGTCCGTCAGTTCACTATCAGTTGCTGTCGTTGGATGGTGTAATGCAACGAGTGCTCTGAAGCAGGTTCATATAATAGGTATTTATATCAATCGTGTAGATATGTAAGTAGGTAGATAGGTAATTCTATCCCATACTTACCTACCCATCTTTAACGTCCTTTGGATAATAGCTTTTTTATAATATTTTAATTTTAAGCTCAACTTCTTATATTGATTTGCGAAGGAATTTAATGGAATAGCTAGTAATTAGATTTAATTATATGTATAATTACTACTTTTACCTAAGAAATGTTTAAAAATTCAAAGTATTTAGAGTAAGTTGTAATTTAGGAGCACAAAATACACTTCACGCTTTGGTAAGAAAAACCTTTTTGAACTATGCACAGTCTACTGTTAATATAGAATTAAAGTTATCAAACAAATGAAATCAGCCCTATTCTTTCCGAACTCAAACGGGCAAAAAATGAAAAATATTGAAATTAAAGAGACTGTTTCAAAACGGAAATAAATCTGAGGTACATATACAAATACGTCTTTTGCATTTTATGTTTAGGTAATCGTATGTAATTTAGATATTCGTATTGTTTTCTGTGGAAGGTACTTTTAGATGCTTGGTCCAATGTTCCCTGACGGTAAATGAGACTTTGATTGGGCATTTGAATGGAGTTGTAATTGTTATTGTTGGGGAGAAGCAAAGTAACCAAAGGAAGAATGGGCTTTTATCTTATTTTTATTGTGGATGATATGATAGTGGCAACTTCAAGTTCCACTTGAACGTCGACTTTCCCTACACGTTGGTGGCAAATGAATCAAGCAACGGGAAATGGATGTGAGACAAATCGTTTTGCCATCTTCTACGATCCCCATGAATCGCTTATTTAATCTAATATAGAGAAAATAAATCCCCATTTACGCTGACAGAGTTAGGGGTTTAGGTCTAATTTGTGAGTTGAAATTGTCAGTTGGCATGGTAGAAAAATATCCAGCACACAGCCCCGTCCCATCCGTTCCCAAATGATTCTGCTTTTGCTCTCTCTCTCTCTCTCTCTCACTCCAGCTTCAACAACTACTTCTGCCTCTAACTCTGCTCACCACTACTAACATATCATCATAGTCCAGAGCAATGGTGGGGAATGGCTAGGTTTTTAGAATACATGAAGACCAGCTTCAAAACCCTTGCAATGTACATACCTCCGTCGTATAGTCCAACCATAGAGCTCACCTGGGCCTTCAGCACTGGTGTTGGCGTTGGTTTTGTTTGTGAGTTTTCGAGCAAGGGAAAATCGTGGGACTGAAGTAGGAGCGAGAATGTAGAGGCATGTCTGGATGGGGCTGGGAAGATGTGACGTAGGAAGGCGAGGAAGAAAATAACATTAGGGCATTAGAGGAAGGGAGATGGACGGAGGGGAGGGGGAGAAGGAAGGGTAAAGTGGAGATAGATAGAGTGGTGGCAGGGAAGAGATATGGACCATAGTAGTGGACATATGGTCCTTCTCCAGCGTCTACTAAACCAGAAATTGACCCTTAGCTAGAATGGTTTTTGGGCAAATTGACTTTTCTTCGTAGCTCATCTCGACTCAATGGCCCATCACCATCCTCGAATCTCTCTCTGTATCCTCCGACCTTCATTTTCTCCACATTCTGTGTGACTCGCCATTCCCATCTATTTTCACTACCTCTCCTCTGCTTGTCTGATTTGACCGATAGACTTTAACTGCGTCTCTGTACAGACATGCATCCCTACCGCCATAAATATAGACCTAAACCTCCCGACTCCGTCTACCTCACAAATATAGCCATGGAAATGTATTTCTAATCAACGCTCTTCCAACCGCATCCCCATACACATCCACACAATTTCCTTCCATTTCCCTTTCCCTTTGCCTTTCTCTTTTCTCGGAATGGAAATGGAGAGCTCTTCCAACTTGTAACTTGGCTAAATGTGCACTTTGACTCTCAGAGATTGGTGGGCCAAGTCAAGTATAAAGCGGTTAACTCTGCTCCTTTGCTCTGGGCATTCCCGTCTGTAGCTAGGCACATTGCAAAGTACATGCTATGCCTGATGGCTGTAACTTTCTGGGTGGCTATAGGCAATAGGGCAAAGAAGGAGTAAACCGTATCAGCAGCGGGGTAATGGCTAAATGTTAGAATGTACGTACCTACTTATTTGTATACATACATACGTGGGCCGTGTAGCTGCTGTTGCAGGCGTTAGAGATAGTGCTGTCAGTGGTGGAGGAAAAACTAGAGAAAGAATGGACTGTAAAAATCCAAATGGGATGGAAATGGACGGTAAAATAACAATAAAATTTCTTGAGCCATTAGTTAATTTAAAACTGTGTGATATTTATCAGTAAGTGCTCATTTTGTCATAGACGGAAGTTGTTATTTTCTCGTTCCCTGTCCTCATCCTGACTTACACCAGCATGCCTACAAATAACAAGACGGTCGTTTGCTTCTCCGTTTCTGTGTGTCTCTCACTCTCCATTTGAGAGTGTCGTCTTCACACATCTTGGGTTGTGGGGTGCGTGTGTGTGTGACTGTGGATGTAGACTATCCATTTCTGAATTTTCTCTCTGTCTCTGTGTCTGTCGTTCCTGCTGGATTTTGGGAGAGCACGAGGATTTGTTTTATGTTGAGTACACACATATTTTTCGCTTCACACGCTCAACATGGCTTCTTTATTTCCATGTATTGCACCCTTGATGATCAAGTGGGGCGTTCCATCAGCATTTCTTTGTCAAAGTGAGAGTGCGACACATGACCCCATGGGATAGCTCGGGACTCTACTCTCTCGCTGTATTTCTATCTCACTTGCTGGACTGATCCAAGCACTATATGTACATACAAACCCTCGTCTTTTTCCTTTCTCTTTTTTTTTACTTTCGTCTTCTCAACATAAGCATATAGGGAAACAGTGAATGCTTTGCCTTGACGCTTGACTTAAGCTTTCTGTAATATTCCCGCATCTCAACTATTACTCGTTAAGCTACTGTGCCGGATAAAAGCCAAAGCGTTCGTCGTACGTCTTCTGTCGCTCAGAGTCCTCCTCTGCCTATCTTCCCACTCTCTTCCTCTCTCTCCAAGGAAAAATAGATGCAAGGGAAGGGAAACGTATTTGCATTTCAATCAATTTAAGCATATACACGCCTATTGAAAATTAAAAAAATGACACTGTCATGAAAGGGGCATTTAGACATAATATTGCAGAGAAGCTGTATCTGCATAAGAGTGTAATGGTGTGCGTTTCTATGGCTAATCGTAAGTAGGGACGGATCACTGTAGATATAGGTGGAATAGTGACACTTGAGTTTGGAATGGGAATGGAGCACTGGCTCGAGAAGGAGTAGAAATGATAATTGGATTGCATGCTGCACCAGCCAGCAGCCCAGTGCATCGATAGAGGAGGAAATAGCGGAGCTATTTTGCCCATAATCTGTATTGAGTGGGATTTAGTCGACTCTTCAGTGCTTGAGTAGAGTGGGGAGGAATGAAGGAAGATATGGGAGACGAGATGAGACTGCGGCTTTTCCTGCTCACACCTTGACGACCCATCCAACCAACACACTGAATTGGTTACACGTGTATAAGCACGTGGCCACCGCCGCCCTCCGCCACGTGCTCTTCACATCGATCAGAAATTAAGAGATTTCCAATCTCAACTCAAAAAGGTATGTATCTGCATGCATTCATGCCTCTGCCGGATTTGTATTCGGGTTACTTACCACCATCTCTTTCTATGTAAGTCCCTCTAGCCTTTAGTTTGGCTTGTGTTGGGCTTGCACTGGTCTCGTACACGATGTCAATGCGACACCACTACTCACGTCTTTATCTCATCCGCTGGCTGGCTGGCTGTTACAATCGTCGCGGCTGTTTGGGCCGGGTTGATGAGTCCGGCCCGTCTGTCTTTCTATGAATGCTTTCCTCTGTCAATGTGCTGGGACGATCGACACTGTCACAGTGCATGTCATTGTAGTTTCCAGTGTGAGCGAGGGAAAATAGATACAACTTTTTAGAATTTAGTTTGACAGGTACATTTCCAGTGACCGCCCGCCTCATTCACTTCCCTAATAATGAACTTGCGTCAATTCCCTAACACACACGTTTATACGTAATTGTCTACGCCTAGCCTTTTTCGTTGCATTGCTCGAGCCCAACGGTCTGCACGGTGATTTGATATAGAATTGATTGTTTTACGTTTTTTATTGGCGCTATACAATGCCATTGTTTTGTTCTGTACTAACCAGACGTACATATATGGAGGCTCTGTCATTCCATGCCGTTTGAATTGAGTTGGCTGAAGTTGAGCAGTCTGTCCCGTTCAAATGATTTCATGCTCAATTTTATGCCTGCCTTTCACGGAACGAATCGCATTAGGAAGAATGAGTGAAAAATAGGAGATAGATATTAAGGCAGGAGGCACTTTATTCCACTGAATGATCATCCCTTTGCCAATCCCATAAGATAACATATGGAAAGGACAACACATGCTTAGTCTATCCTATTAGCAGTTTCCCTTTCCAAAGAACGGATGATGCCCATGATCTCTCCCCTCCTATCCCTTTTGCTCTAGTATGTAGCTTGCCCTTTTATTCCTCTAAAGTGCACTGGATACTTGATCGTGGGTCTATACACACATACAGCTACCTATGCCCATACAGAAGCCCTCTGTCCCCACTACCTAGGTACGGTACGGAGCAAAACATGAGATTTATTCACATACCGACGAACTAGTTTTATTTGAACTCGTTGCGCCTACTTTGATTGTATCAACGCATCAAAGCCGATATATGATACGAATATACGATTACGAAACACGGATCGAGAGCTCAAACCTTTCACGAGTGAGCCCAATATAATAGAGAAGGTGCGTAGAAGAAGAGTTGGATATGGATACCTAGTTTACCTAGTTTAGTTGTAAGGTGAATTGCTTAAAAAAAAGAGCAGCTTGATTTTAACGCCACATGCAATCCATGCACTCGCTCCACCAATACATACAGTACATACATACATACATATTACATACAAAGCTCTGAAATTTAACTCTCGCTCTGAATATTAAATGTGTATCTTGTATTTTAAAACGCATGAATTTTTAAACAGCACTATATACGAAAAGTAAAAGTAAGCTAAAGTAAACCAAGTGAACGAGAAATTGGATTTATATGGTATATATACATAATGAGAGTAATAATAATTATTACTTAGAGATAGATTATTCCATCCCTTGTTGATACAATGGCCAGATGTAATTTACATGAAATATTTAATTACTTAATTCTTCAGAACATGCGTACGTAGGTAGTTACATACATTCTGTATGTTATAGGCAATGATTTGATACACAGAAGAGATGTTTTTTGTGTTTAAAAGGCACATAGTGGAGACAGTAATGCAATACATATTGCTATTTCCAGCGCGATATAAAATATAGGCATTCACTTACACGCGTCTTCCACTGTGAACTTTGTAACGATGTATCTGTCGGACCATGGCCATGATGATGTTAGTCCGAGTAACGGTGGAGGATGGGATGGTAATGTACAGGCTGTAGTACGGGAGTGGGAGCAGAGGATATGGAAAAGACAAGAGATGGGAAGAATGAACTGGGTTAAGCTTGTAAGAGGGCCTGGTCTGGGTCGTAGGGAGACGCAACAGATGAAACAAGACTAGAGTCATAAATGGCAAGTAAATCCTCTTACAACTAATTGATTCCGAATTAATGCACACAATGATTTCCGCTAACTATCTTGTTTCTCCCCCGTTTCTATCTGCCCGTCTCTTTCTATGCCTGTCCCTTCCTCTCACATCTCACACAACCCAAACTTCACTGCCAACTACGACTGCCACGAACATACAGACATATGTACACGGAGAACAATGTGGGTAGGTTAGGTGGGGAGACCTACCTGAACCTTCCTTCCCTGTCCAATTCTCTTTCGAAGTCCATTTAGCTTCCATTCGGATTTCCTCGAGGTTTTCAAAACCATTTTAATCTTCAATTCCATCATCCACCATCCACCACGGCCTTTGTCTAAGGCATCATCCATACATTACGCAGATGACGCTTGTATACTCCTATTCAGGTCGGACACAGATTTTGTATACTTCAAGGGAAGAAGGTAGAAAATGTCTGAGAATCCCGCATACTCAATATATGGGTGGTGCCTAAGCTTTAATGAATTTTCAAAATTACCAATCAACATCATCACACACTTACGTGCTTCCATGTGTACTGGAGTACTTATGTGTATCCACATTCTAACAACCGTGTTTGTATGAAAATGACGTGAAAGCTAAATTAATCTCCTTCTAACGGATGTGAATAGGATTTCATTTTGTTCTTTTTATTGAAAAATTTCTTTGGAATATTGGAAATAATAGCTATACGAAATCATGAACCAACTTTGTTGGCGGTAGCGAATACGTATTAGAACGATATCCAAAAATTAGCTACGAATACAATTATATAGAGAATCATGGGATCTCCATCTCATAAATTTAAAACTGCTACTCCTTCAAATATAGAAGAATGAAACTTTCCAGCTTGTTAACTTTTCGGTGTCTGGCTAGTATTGTGCTCTCTGTTGATGGTTCTCTTATTTTCAATGGAATATCAAATAAACTTGGGATCAGTCGGTGAGTGAGTACATAGAAAGGCAATGACAATAAATCAAGGAGTGAGCTCATATTTTGAAACAAATTTATTTAATGGGTGTACAGATGCATGTATTATCTCTTCTAATAATTTGTTTTCATACCATATTATCTGCAAGGGGAAATATATAGCAAGGAGTAGGAATTTCATCCAAGTACATCCGAATTAAACACACCATACCAGTACACTTACTGACATACTTTACACCAACTGCTCTAATACTGTACAGTTTATTATGTTATTGCTATGCTGCCTTGGCAATAGGGACAATAGATTCAGTTTACCATATGTGCACCCTTATTATGACGTGTTACGATCATCCCATTACACGCTGGTAGTGATTTTTTATTCGATTTCATTCTATCCGGTAATGAACTGGAATTTTATCTATCGAAAAGTGTAGCGTTGCATCATGTCCAGTCCGTCTTAATAATTCCGCTTTTTTTTTATTTATTTTCTTCGTTGTGCCTCCAGAAATCTGTAAAACATACATTTGTGTGTGTAGAAAACACACTTTCACTTTAGTATAAATTGTAATGTAAAAATGTAACAAGTCAATGGCAATGATTATGATAATGATAGTAATGATGATGTGTACAGACAGTTTTGGGTACTCATCTAACTTTAAAGTATGGGTAGTTCAATAGGTGTGAGAGGATACATCCGTATCCGTTATCATGAGTACTCATGTAGGTACATACGTACGAGGACTTGATTTCAGGGGTAGCAGCAATGAATTCCAATTCTTGTGTTTCTATTGTGAAGTGGTTGGGCTTTGAATGGAGTAGAAATAGGTACATCTGTTAGTAGGGACGGTGACGATGAGGGGAGGACTGGAGTTTGGAGTTGAAGTTGGAGGGTGCTATTGTTGAAGAGTACATACAAGGGCTTTGCTTTTATTTTGTCTCCATATGGATGTGTGGTATCTATCCTTATTCCTATTCAACCATCCATGAATCAATGAACTATGTTTACTTCTCGGGCACTGTCTTTTTCAAATTTAACCGGATCCGGTTCGGGTCTCCTATTTCAAATCCAAATCCAAATACAAATCCTCCAATCCTCCTCGATCATGTATACATTACATTACTGACTGACGGGAGGAGGTATACGTGCACTATAACAAGGACGAAGGGCTGCTGTATGTATGCATATACAGAGA
Organism: Dicyrtoma fusca; assembly: GCA_034695205.1. Classification (NCBI taxonomy): domain Eukaryota; kingdom Metazoa; phylum Arthropoda; class Collembola; order Symphypleona; family Dicyrtomidae; genus Dicyrtoma; species Dicyrtoma fusca. The sequence goes on from JAQFZC010000444.1 coordinate 50,162, forward strand.
CAGACGGATACTACACGCGTATTCTGTCTGAGTCTGGCTATTCGGCAGATAGACACAGTGTTGGCTACATAGGAATTAGACTGACTACTATTATTGTTGTGATTATCATTAATGTCTCCCTCGCTTGTCAAATTAATCTTCACTCATGAGCCATTTCACTGTCCTCAGCCAGTCAACCTAAGCTACGTACATACCTACCAAGGAATCAAGTTCTCCACGATTATAACCACATGTTTAATACAATCTCATCTCCAATTAGTCCAAACTGCACATCCTACTGTGCAGCAAACTACAAACTAATGAGAAATAGAAACCTACATGTGTACGAACCTTTGTATAGACCAAATCTTTTATTCTTCAAACCAATTCTTACGAGTAGTCGAATATATGTAGTTGTTAGTTGTTCCATCCAACATAAACGGAAATGCACAGCAGTCAGTAATCTGTGCATTGAGCTTGCGTAGCCACGCACTGTATGTACCGTAATTGACCGAATTACCGCCGGGGCTCAAATAATCGCCGGGGATCGAATAATCGCCGGGGTCTAGGCATGCTATATTCAATAATCGCCGGAGCTCAAATAATCGCCGGGGCGCTTTTTCGAAATGAGCACCAATGCATTGGCAGCCCGCGCAGTTAGGCTTCCTTGCTTGTAACAGTAATTTTCGTTATACAGAAAGGGCGAATATTTAAATGCTTACATA
>JAQFZC010000445.1:0-50855 GCA_034695205.1 Dicyrtoma fusca
TTTCAACTAAATTCAGAGTAGTAAAACGATTAGTTTGAATAATACGCGGGTCTCTAATTGTACGCGGGGGTCCGAGGGGCTGAATGGAATAGTGCGTGGGCGATCTATTAGAGAGTTTACGGTACCTACAATTGAAAATGTTGAAACATCTTCAGATAAGAATCTGTTTTAGGTATACACCTACATAATTAGTACTTTTGTAGCCCATGAGATGCTTTCAGAACTCCTATGTTCGACTATCTGTAGAGCAAAAAGGGCTGAATTAAAAGAAATTATCATTGAAAATCGACTGCGTACAAAACTACCGTAAATCTTCAAATAGAGCCCCTTGGGATATGAATGAAATTTTGCCCTCAGACCCGAGCATGAGCGAGCATGAGAGATTAGGGATCCGCGCTGTATCATTGTCTGGATTTGCATGGGGTTATAGAAAAATTTATCTTCAGACCCGGGTTCTATTTGATGCTTTTACTAGCGAATGCACATAGGTAACTGTACACATAAAAATAAAAACCTTCGTAGGTACGTCACCGTTATCTCAATGTAACTGTCATAAGACACAGTACAGCTTTTTTATAGATTAGTAAACAATCAAAAAAATAGTTATTAAAAAAGTAATTATTATTAAGTCTTGTTACGTTACAGAGATTATAAGGATTGGAACCACTAATAGCATGCGTCATAATATCATTTGAAATAGCATCTTGTCATAATCTAGTGTAGTTAATCTAGCAATCTAGAAAAAAAAGTTGTCAAAGAATTTTGTTGAAGTGGCTCTTGTCCCAATAATTGATCCGACTAACTTAATATGATTTATTTGATGCAAATTATATTGTTGTTTAAATACTTTCTACATCTTTCTTTAGTTTTACTAGCGTATTCTTCGGCTTCTCCATGTTCAAAACACATACATACATACCTAGCTGTAACAAGAATATGATCTTATTTCGACGCCCACTCATATGCTATAATATCCGCATGCAAAGGGGAACCGTTTTCAGCGACTTACCGAAAAATTGACAAAAGCATGTACAAGGCTAACGATGAGGATGGAACACAGAGGCCAGACAATAATGACAACAATCCATTCAAATCCAGTGCAATTAACTTAAAAAGGAAAAAATATTTATAAGCCTAGATCCACTTTCCAAAACTTATTAGCAAAGGAATAGCATAAGGTGGTGGTTCCTAGTAATTCTAATCTTTCTAAATATGCAGGTAAGTACACTGTAAAAAATCACCACATCACAATCGCATCATAAAAAAAGTGAAGCCATTTTTAACTATTATAATCGCATCATTTTGATGCGAACATGATGGGGTCTTGATGAGTTTCTTCATAAGATAGAGAATTAACATGGGCTAAATGTGGACCTGATCATAATATGATGTCAGAAATCATCATAATGATGCAATTATAATTATTATTAAAAATGGCTTCAATTTTTCGGAAAATGATGGGGTCCAGATGGAATTGGTAGTTTGTAGGCACCTAGGTGCATAATATGTTCTTTCAGGAATTCGTAGAACTTACACAAAAAACCACGTTCTTGTTTATGGGAGGAAGGCTACACCTTGAAATCGGTTTTAAGCATGGTAAGAAACCCCTTCCCTTACGAAAGGATGTGGGAACGCGCTCCTACGTATTATGTGTTGTTCGTCTGCAGTCTGGATGCGTCCGATTTCCGACAAAAAAGATCTAAATGATAAACTGATAAGTTAATTTCAAGAACAATTAAACCACTGAAGAAATATGTACACACGTGAAATCAATCAACGACAAGATGCCGATGTTATATACATTACATATGTATCTGTTTTATTTCAGATGGCTTTTATTGCTATATTCAGAATTTTAGTACTTAAATGAGTTATACATTCAGGTATTATGTACATCATATTCCTTGAAGAGTATAATTCGTATGGTTATACATAACCAAGATGATTTACATTCATTATAGTAGACGGTTTAAACCGTCGCGTCGATATGATGAACTTTTAACCATTTAACAATAAAACGTTTGATATTAGGTACATAGCTACCCATGTCAGAGATGACTTGTGAAGTCGTTCTACGACATTCGTTTCGTTTGTTTTGTCCCATCAAATCCGTAGAAAGACAATACCGTCATAAACTAACATATAAGCAGAAAGATATATTATATTATTATATAGTATACATATATTCTATTGCATATTTATTTCCACACTTAAGGTTTCGATTTCGAACAGATTTACCCTTCCTGCTCATGCAGCACATTAGATTATTACTATTGTTAATTGCAATTTACTTGTGAAGATTTCATGGATGCTCTTAGTCATATAACTGATGTTCACCGATTCCACTTGCCGCATGTCAATTGTATTGTACTCATAATACACCAAAGTAACGTACCATTACTAAAATGTATGCTCTGAAACTTAATTAAAATCTTCAAAAGGTAAAGATAAAAAACTTGGACTATCAGTAAAGAGCGGGAAGTTATGACGTAATATAGAGTACGTAGGTATCAGTATTCAGTATTTTTCGGAACTAAGAATATATTTATAATGTAACATAATTTCCTTTGAATATTACGATAAGTAATCTCAGCACTGCGTAATTACTACTTGTAGTATTTTTTTTTAATTCTTTTTCCATACTTTGGTACTGGGCTGTACGTCGGACTATGCTTTTGTGGTTTAACAATAACCAGAGTGTATTCAAACCTACGTAAGTACATACTATATTTTGGCAGCGGCGTGCATTTCCGTATGCCCACACTGTACGTAATTATAGGTAGTCCCGAACCAGGTCGCAAGGGAGGGTGTCCATGAGAATGTAACTGTTCTGAACAGCTAAACATTACTACATACATGATTAATAACTAATTATTACACATCAATACATTATTTGAAATGTAATAGGAACGGTTCAACTGTCAATGTCTAAGTATATAAAATAAAGTACAACCGAGAACTACATAATTTGCAACAAAGTAAAAATACTGCGTTACAAAACAAAAAATGCAGGAAAACAAAATTAAAAGAGTAGTTCATAAATTAAAATTCCGGAATTAAAAACAGTGACTGCTTCAAATTTGTTATTACAGAATGACTAATTGCGTTACGTGTAATGAAAATATTTGATATTTGAATAATGCAGCTCAATCAAGAATATAAAAAAACGCATGAACATGGAAGTAACGTAACTATGAATTTGTCAGAAATGTTGACACTTGAATTTCAAACTTTTGCAAGAAAATTTAGTTCTTGTCCCCACTACCATTTTGGTATGCTGAATTTAACTTTGAAATGTACTCTCTGAGTTCGGAAATGTCAGGCAAAAGGAAATTTCTCAACTTCATGTACGCAGCTTCAAACTGATCGTTGACAAGCACTAAATCGAAGTTACCCGGTGTCTCCCCTGCAATTAAAATTAATACAAATACGATTAATGTGATGAAATTGCTTAATGATATGTAATGATATTAGGATAATGAAAATTATTCGCAATTAATACTACCTATATGCGGCTTACCATATTCGATTTCAGCCTGAGCAACTGCCAAGCGACGCTTGATAGAATCTTCTGTTTCTGTTCCTCTGGACAATAAGCGACTCTCCAAATCTTTCAAAGATGGAGGCTTAACGAAAACTAACCGGGGTTCTAAATTCGTCAGCTTGATTTGTTTGACTCCTTGAACATCTATATCCAATATGCAAATCTTTCCTTTCTCCTGAACGTCCTCAACAGCTTGCTTACTACAAACAAACAATATATTTATTCAATTTAGACCAGAGTATTCTATAAATACGTAAAATAAAAACCAACTATTTTAGAAACTGCTATTTAATGTAAGGACAGATCTAAATCACAAATTATTATTACCTTGTTCCATATAAATTTCCAGAAAATTCGGCAGATTCAATGAAGTCCCCATTTTTAATAGCCTCTTCCATGGCTGCCCTACTCACGAAATGGTACTCACGTCCATCCTTTTCACCCTCTCGAGGAACCCTTGTTGTGTGTGAAATTGAAAAGCCGAAGACATCCGAAAACTCTTGTAAGAGCCTTTTCACCAGTGTGGACTTACCAACACCTGATGGTCCACAAAATACCAATGGTCGAGCCTTCACCATGCTTCCTCTAAGGGTTGAGGTGGACGTGGCTATACAGTTTATCACCACTAATAACGGAGGCAATAAAAAATAAAATCAGTTAGACTCTGCTCATTTAAGCCCAAAATCATAGAATGATGGTTAATTTTTCACAACGTATTTGAAATTCACACCCGCAAATAAAAGTTAGATGGAGAAAAATATAGTTTTCAAACAAAAGGATAGTAAATAGTAAACTAATATTTTAAAAAAACACAGTTAAAACTAAGTGCCAAAAGTCATGCAAATTATTTCTAAATTGTAAGTTTTAGCTACTAATGTGTGAGACTATGTAAAAGAACTAAGAATACTACCGACACTAAACACACCACTTCGATAACTCCAGCAAGAACCTAATCGACTCAGCAATAACGCTAAGCTGAAACTGAATCGACTGATCGAGTTTTATAGGTTTTCTACACTGAAAAATGTAAGTGAGGTTAGTAATTTCCTATTTAGTGTCCACAATTTGTAATCAATCAAAAAAGACGTAGACTTGGATGCTTATGTGGTCTGACCGTTGTTATACCTATTAAAATAGCACAAACAAAATACATGTACGCATACACCTGACAAAATGATTCATTTTCATGGTTTTGCAGATATTTTGTCCACTCATCTTAACGGGTCTGTATTAACGGTAATTGTTTTACTATATGTATACTTAATTGCATGTCCATAGTCAATGTTAACTAAAAATCTGCAATAGCAAACCTTACGCCATTAAATAACCTTGAAGAAAATAGTTAAGACCCTATGTAACTTATGTCTGGACAGGCCGCAGCTGCATGCGACTAGATCATTACAATGTGTCATAACTCGATGAAATAATGTCCATTACCTTCCATCATTTTTACCCTATTGTCAAATTACCCTAAACAACGAAAACAATTTAATTAGCTAATTGAATGGAAGTCACATGTAAGCGCCTATATTAAAATGAACAACTGAATTCCATCCGGAAGTTCTTGCGCCAGAGCTACCAGTAAGAAAACAAATGGATATATGTATTAATTATACGCGCAATAAAGTGCATAACAGTTAATATATATAATAAATAATTATGTAATTAAACTAATTTTTAGTATAATATTTCTCAAGCAAGTGTAAGTACCTAAACCATTTGCAGTGCTAATATAGTAAATATAACAGCCCATTCAACTTTTCTGACAGTAATAATTAATTAGTAGGTATTTACTGTTCCTAATTGGTGAGATGGCGAGTACGTAAATGTAATAACGATCAGATCTAAGCACGCAAATCAACGGTGCATGTTTCACATTTTCTATTTTATTTTTTACTAAAACATACCGTGTACATTTAAACCAGCCAGGTTTAACTACATGGCAATAATAGAAAACATGCCAATACCTATGTTTAAGCTGTATCAAAAACAGTCTAAATAAAAATAAAAATCCAGTTTTGTGTACAAGCTTCTTTCCAATTCGTCAGAACATCAGAACACTATATACTATATCATAATAATCAAAGTCACAGAAGCTTATCAGCTGTAACTAAGCAAGATTCTTTTACTCTGTCTACATTCTATTAAAAATACTGTACTAAAATCTCTAGTACTAGTAGCTCTACCCAATTTTAAGAAACAGTAGCCCGGGAAAAATATAAAGATTAGGTAGGTAAATTAAAAATTCGAAAATTCGAATCATGCTAATGTAAATTAAGAACAACACAAAGTACTTTAAAGAATAACTGACACACAATTAGGAATGTAAATTTCAAAAAACATCTATTGCAAAAGCACGATCACTGACATGTAGGAATCATTTTAGGGCCTTTCTTTCAAGACTTGTAAATCAAGAGAACAGCTCTGAAGATGTCTGAGCTTGCTCGCGAGCAAATGAAGAGGGACTTGTTGGTCGACGATGATCTAGTTAGTCCTTCAAAGTGAAAATTTACATCAAAGTACCGTCAATGCATAAATACAATTTAATTTAATTAATGTAATACATTTACAACTTGTATAACCATACTCCATAAATTATTATCCTGTCAAAAATCTAGCACCAAACTCAATACATCAAGAAACTTATAGCTGGAGCTGGACTACAAATAAAAATAAAAGGGTAATTATAATAATTATTCAGAACAGCCAGTACATTGGACATTCACCATTTATATTTTTCGTATACACGGCACACAAAAGCCGGAAAATGGACAAAAGGAGAATGCACTGACCTAATCATTCAATTCAGAATATATGAAATGGGAGTTTTACAATTAAACGCAACATGTAACATACACAGATCAGAGATAGATCGCAAGTATTCATATTAAAGAATACAAATGAAACAACGGAATTAATTAAAAGTACCTAACAGGTACTATAACAGTACCTAGGTATGTAAATCATTTCAATAATAATACAATCAACAATTACTGAGAGACAATAAATTACAAGTTAGATTCATAATTATACTAATTTAACCTAACAAGGAAATATGCACAATTACTTCCAACCTTAGCGTATAACAATATAAAAAGGCAACTATAACTGTAACCTATGATCGGATCTAAGATTGGATGTATATGCATCATTTTTCAGTAAGTTCATAGATTTAATTTAAAATAAGAAACTGGGTTATACGATCAACCATACCCACAGATTCAGCAAATTCTTAACTCACCTTTTCCCAGTATATTTCGTCTGAAAAGTAATGGACGAGCCCACGCGTGAATCTTCGTTATCTGTGGAATTATTGCTTGTGTCGTAGTAATTACGATTAAAATTTTAAATGCACTGTGCGTTTAATTTTTGCGTGGAGACTGCTGGCGCTGTCTACTAGAAAATTTGGCCCGGGACTGCAGACGGCAGACTGACTAGTGAGATAATGATCACTGGGACGATCTTTGGAGATGCGATTAATGCGAATTGCGAAGATGCGATTATGTAATGGACATGAAAGAGGACGATGTTCCACGTTTTCCCGGCTGTGTTGGAACTTTTTTGCAACGTAAGTCTTTCTTTTTGCCCTTTTAGTTGTTTCTTTCCCAGTTAATAGCTAATTATAGGGCAAGTACTGCAGTCTTTCTGTTCAACAACCGTGTCGAGTGAATCACCTGGATCAAATTGAAACTCCGTCTCTTCCGTGGTTCTTCTAGCTTTCTAGTTCTTCTTCTTACAACTTGCTCAGCTGAGTACTGAGTACACCTTAAATTTTAAATGCGGGTAGGAATTCAGTTCATTCAGTTTTCAGTTGAGATGAGAGAGATGAGACGGGATGGGGAAAAAACACGTTGTAAACTTTTTAAATGACGCAGTCGAATTCCAAAACTACGAATAAGTAAGGAGCTACGGAGGAGTGAGCATCCACTAAAAATTCAAGGGACGGCAGCCAAAAAAAATCCGAATAATAATTGTGTACGATTTAGCACTCAGACCCACCAAAATCACCAAAAGATCAGAAAGCTGCAAGCCGGCCGAATGCCGAATACTGGGGGTCCAATCCGGCCGAATCATTCGGATTTCGGATTCTTGTCCAAGTCAGTCGAATGCGACACCCGCATGGTGGTCCAAGTTGGCCGAATGCCGAACAAAAGATCCAAGTTAGCCGAATGCCGAATTGTCCAAGCTGGCCAAATCCGAATAGCGTTCGGATGGTCGTGCAAGCTGGCCGAATGAAATATGCAAGCTAGCCGAAATCCGAACAAAATACACAAGCTAGCCGAATATATTCGGGTAAAGTTGGCCGAATAATTCGGATTTTGTCCAAGTTATCCGAATGAAAGTTGTTTAAAAATTTCATAAACCAATTTTTTTTCCTGCTGACGCCTACATAGAGTTATTCGATAGTGGTAAAAGCAGTAAAAACAATATTCTACGCCCAGCTATATGGATCACACCCGGTTTTTAGAGCTCATATGTTTTCTGAACATTCCGAACATCATACATATATAGTCAATAGTACTAAACCGTCATAAATGTGGTCAGTCCCTTAATGGGGGTCACTGGCTTGCGTGTTGATACCGGTAGCTACAAAAATTAAGTTTGATTCACCAAAATTGATAGCCGTTCCGCTCTCCTTTTCATACTATAATTTGGAAGTTGCTGAATAAAAAGCCGAAAGCGCACAAATTCGGCAAAATCAAAATTCTATTTAACTTTTTTTCAAACTCAAAATGGCTAAATTCAATTTTCAAAAGTTGAGCTTTTTTCTTTGAAGTCATTCACGTGTATTAATTTTTAAAAACTTTCATTCGGCTAACTTGTACGAAATCTGAATTATTCGGCCAACTTTACCCAAATACATATGGCTAGCTTGTGTATTTCGTTCGGATTTCGGCTAGCTTGCATATTTCATTCAGCCAACTTGCACGACCATCCGAACGATATTCGGATTGCGATTGTTCAGGTGTCGGATTCGGCTGACTTGGACAAGAATCCGAATGATTCGGCCGAATCGGACCACCAGTATTCGGTATTCGGCCAGCTTGCAGCTCCAAAAGATCTTCAGTTGGTTGGATACTTTGATGAAGATCCTAAATGACGAAGCTATCACGACACGAGCCTTATGTACTCACATACTGGATCTGCGGTACACCTTTAGCCAACAACATCTTTGGCTTTCGGGTCATCCATACATGACGTGTGGTTAGTACAGCAGCCCAAATTCGTATTTTAATCTGAACTTTTTTGCTTGCTATACGCAATTTTTTAAACAGGTGATTTAATAGGTGATTTGTTACAATTTTTGAGGGAGGAGACACGTACTATATGGGTAGCCCCGCTTGTCTGGCGGTGGCGGCGGTCGCAGACAGAGGAGAGGCCAAGATTGAAATAGCACCGTAGTGTAGTAGTAAATAGTAATAGTTCTGTGTCCGACTTGTTTGGGAAGCGTGCAACTATTACCTCATACGATCTGGGGTGGGGAGGGGTACGGATAGTATAATAATAATAATATAATAATAATAATTTAGTTCCCGGAAAGAATCCGTCAAAGGGATTTGAGACGTGGTCTCTTGTAGTTCCGGTTTTCACTAGTGAAGAATTATTCACTTTCACACACAGAGTTTGAGTGGGACTGGATTTTTCCAAAGTTCCATCCCTTCAGTTTATCAAGTATTTATTTTTTTTTTATTTTTTTTTTCATTTCTGTCAAACGGATTATCACAAAGGGTTACAAACACGCAATTAGATACTACTGACTAGTTTAGGGTGTGCTGTTAATTAAATAAGTATAGAGTTATTCTAACTGAAAACACATTGTGTACCAGCTAGAAATGAGTAAAACAACAATACAACAAAAAAACGCAAAACCAGTAAGGCAAATGTGCAACACAAAAAAATATGTAAAAAATGTATAAGGAAAATCCTGGAAGAAATTGCATTCTCCTTGAGATGCCTTCATCTTGGTTAGAATCGTTGCTAAGGAAAACTTTGTACATAACATAATTGGAATTAAGAATAATTGGATTTAGTATAGAGAACACATAATAATAATAAAGCTTTATAAGCAACAGCAGAAGTGGACAAGATTGTCCAGTCTTCCACTACATTAGAAACTTGTAGACTATAACTCTGCTCCAGTAACCCACCTTTATTTTCATAGTAAAGATATACACCATCAGTTCATCTCTCTCTGCTCTCGTCCACCCTTAGCACAGGCGTGTGTTCTAGGGACCATATGGCACAGAAAAGCAAGCCACACATACCCATACAAAACCGTTGCTTCAATTGTAATTTATTATGTTAATTTAGATTACATTACATTCATGATAATAGCTACCACATGTCATGCTAACTGATATTCACTTGAAATTACATTATTTCTTCGAACGGTCAGAGTGTGAAGCGAGATGAGTATGATAAAAGATGACGGCGGGGAGAGGTGGGGAGGGTCAAGTAAATGACGCCACAGGGCCAAAAAGCACTAGTTTTATACAAAACAATGATGCCGTTATGTATAATAAAGGGGGACGAAAAAAATGATAAACTATGATTTGGGGGTAAGGGGGGGGGGTTGAAATAGCCAAAATCCGTATGAGGTAATTGTTGCACGCTCCCTTATCTGTTCTTTACATTAGGTACTTTGGGGCTGCGCATAAATGGCACTTTTTGGACATGTTGAACCCTGCTGTGTATTTCCCTCAAAAACACGCTTGAACCCCTTCCCTCATTTACTGGCGTAATTTATGCCCAGCTCCTTTCCTCCTACTAGAAGTAAATACATAATTGTATATAGTAGGAACTTCCAATTCTAACTCGGTAATAGGTTCGAAGTCGTTCGATTTAGTTTCGACAAAGCTTTCAAAAAAGTCAACCTTATCGTAATAACATTTCAAAAAATGGAAAAAAATGGAAAAATGTGCAGTTTCAAAAAAGTATAAGATGAGACATTTTAACGTTTAAAAAAATCATTTCTAGGAAGTCATACTTATATAATTACTTTTAGCTGAAATGAAAGGTTCCTTGGTCCTAGACGGCTAGACGGCTAAAGTACACTTGGTTTTTGGTTTGTTATTTTAAAATAATTCAGACGACGGTACATACAGCGCCGGTATATACCCGACCATAAATACCTCTACACCACTAGCTCCATCCGATCAGACTCTATTGCATAATATTACCGTGGGTGAAGAAGCATTCTGACGCGAGTCCAACGTCTCCGTAAATGTACTTTTAGACGGTCCCAAGTCCCAACATTAATAACTTTTACAAAAATCAGCCGCTTTTACCACAGAATAACCCATAGAATGCCCTACTAATATTTCTTGATAGAGAAAATGGCTGCTAATATACGCAATGATTCCATGAATTTGAAGAAGTTCCATTAGGTTTAATACAGGATTACATCGATTTAGTTCAGACCGCAGTTAAATAGTTAATTTTTTTTACAGAATCACCTACTGAAATACTTTTCCAATTAGTCTGCGACTATATAGTACAGCTATGCCAAAGGTTATGATGCTACAATTTACATAATAGGTGTTTATACAGTTAATACTGTTTTTTACCGAGGCCAGGTCACGATATCGTGACCTGGCCAAAATGGTGAAAATCATTTTCAAGAATTGTTATAGGGCGTAATTTATATTTACGCATTAATAATGTATAAAAGCTACATTATTAGTACTTTTTCGGAAATAGGAAGCATGCTATCCACACTTTTCATAAATGTGTACAAGTGGTACTTATGCTTTCGCAAAAATCGTAAAACTGCTATTTGCACTTTCCTAAAAATGTGTAAAAGAGGTATTAAGTAACTAAGTAAGTAATTATAGTTTGTCTAAAAGTTGATTGCTGGGACTTACTTCAAAATGGCATTTAAAGGGACGCTGGGCTTTCTCACTAGTCTTACTGCTTTCAAGCTGGTACTGGACTCACGCCAAAATGCTTCTCCACCGACGATGTTCCTACTTTTAAATTTCACGCAGACTTTAATATACTTGACATGGCCACACCCTCTCAGATTCTAGCGGGCAATGCAAAAGTTCAAAACAAAAAAAGATTTTGTTATTCCTAGTTTTTCGTCCAGGTCAGACATCAGATGGAGATTGAAAGATGAAGTTACTTATTTTTGTGCGCTGATTCAGATCACTCACAATCACAGGACAGTTTTGAGTCTGTTTTCTGTTGTTGTTGTTGTTGTTGTTGTTGTTGTGTTCGTTCGTTCGTATCGTAACTTGAGTCTTGAGTGTGTTCAGTTAGAACTTCGCAGTTAGCTAATTATCTGAAGGTAGGTCGTACTAACTAAAGTAGCATTTAATTAGCTCTGTTTCTCTGTAATTTACTGAAAGTAAAAGTACCGAAAGCCTGGTGTCTGCTTCAAATCAATTTCCTACCTGGTGTCTTCATTCATAGTTTCATAGTTTCATTCAAGAGCATCATGCAGTTTTGGGAAATTGAATAATTGATACTTGCATTTTGCAATGCAACAGTTACAACTTGTGTGTGTTGTGTTGTGATCTTTGGACGTCTAAACTGACGTGAAATATATGTATATCTAATATCATCGAAGTTGGGGTTACTTGTAATACTTTGTGATTTGTAACGGAAGTTTCAAGGGAACAGATGACATACCAGAACTTGAGAACTTCACACCATCAGGATCAGCACCAGTGACAGTGACCCGTGACCAACAACATAACGTAGATGTTGTTTATTAGTTTCATGCTCTTTCTGCTGACAGAAGTTGGAAGTGCAACAAATAACTGACCTATGCCCTACGAGTATATTGTCTAGATAGAGGCAAGTAGAATTGAGCCTTTGGCTGTACATACTTGGTTGTTGGTAGAGGACTAATCTGCTGTCATTTATATAGTAGAATAGAAGTGGAAGCTTGGTGTATACATACGTAGTTGGGAGCAGATGACATGTGATGTGTAGCATAATTAGCAGCGTTATAAATAAGTTGAGGTAGAAGAATTTTTGTTGTTTATCATATACTGTGGATAATTATATGAAATGGAATATCATGCACAATGTAGGCAGTGGGTTATGTGTAATGCTGAAAAAACTAATAGTTAGTAAGGTTATGATGGATGGTTGTAAAGTATTACCATTACCAGTTAAAATTATGTAGGTACTTACAACTTAGTTCAAGTCACAACTGGTGACTGGAAGAGTTCAGTCGCGCAGATTCACGGAAATACGAATTAATTGTGTGTGTATAAACGTTCAGTGAATGAGCTAGATATTATTAAGGAGGTACTGGAAGCGTTCTATCAAATTAAATTGCATTGTATGTTATGTCGTTTGAACAATTGGAAGTTTTCATTATCTCTAAATACTTGCATATTATATGAATTATTATTACATCATAGTGATCGAGGTGATCTTCTAATACATAATGATTGGATTAAATTTGAAATTGAGCGTTCCAAACTTCCAAAGATTACAGATTGTTGTGGCAGTTTATGTTTTGTTTCCTTGTGCATTTGGGGTTGCAAATAGATGTATTATGTTGTATGTGATGATCAGCAAGGGTAGCCTGAAACGTAACACGTTGAACGTTAGTACATTCATTTTGTTGGATTACGTTGAACGTTGTTTGAAAGTGACTTGAATCAGAAAACTAATCATTGTTGGAGAGAATTAAAGTGCAGCGGTCATTATTTATTGGCGACCTACTGTAGGTAGTAAAGTTCAGTGCCGTTTGTAGAAAATCGTGTAGAGGAGTTAGTTTTCCTTATTACTGGTTTGAGGTTCTACCCTTTTTTAAGCAATAAATGCCTGTTGATAAACAGGCTTTCGGTGTTACCAAATATGTCATACGTAAAACAATTACGAGAAATGAAAGTTCACACAATAGAATGCTGTATTTTAATATTGTCCGTTATTTATGCGTAAAGAAACGAGTCAAGGAAAATAGAAACAGATGTACTACAGATTACAGATGTCATACTGGAAATTAAATTGGTTCTATCCGAAACCTAGTATAGTATGCATTGAGTATATATTGATTGAGATGAGCAAAACTAAGTTATAAATTGTAATTTGTAAACAGGTAGACTGGCAAAAATGGATGTGATGGACCACCTGGCTGCGGATCTGTCTTGTGCTTTGGAAGAAACTAAGGCTAAGAAGGGCCGCCACTGGAAACATAGGAGATCTAGGTCAACATCGAATTTACTAGGAACTGGAGCAGGTAATGAAAAATGTGCGGTGTGCGGTCATTCACTCACTAATTTTTCCAGTGTACGTTCTTACATGTGCAGTTTGTAATAAATTGTACTCCTTGTCAAAATTCATTTAGCAGTTAAAACTGAATCGGAACACAGCAGTTCGGATGAAAACAAGTCTGATAATGCAGAAAGATCGTTTGCTAAGCTAACCCTACAAAACAAATCGTACTCTAAATATATTAAACAGAAAATGCCTATGCAAAGTGTGGTGGAGTCCGACTCGTTTAACGAACTATTTGGTGGAAGTTCGCAACCCACAACATCACAAATGAAAAGGTAACTTTCTTTTTACCTTGTCAACGTTTACCCGCGGCTTAATTTTTTGGAAGATATAGTCTAAATAAAAAATGTCTTGTTCATGTTCTAGACGTAGACGGCATAAACGAATGGCAGTTGAAACTTCCGAGCTAAGTGATAAATATCTTGGGGAAGCGAGTGGGTTAGCGTCTGTGGCTGCTGTAATACCAAAGCTAAATGATCCGAGTCATACGAAGAGTAAAAAGAAGGCTTCCACGTCGGATTCACAAGTTCCTGTTGACTTCGGAAAAAGAAAGCGAGGGCACCGGGACCGACTCGCTGAAACTTGTTCCGTTGAAGGCAATTTGACAACAGAGGAGAGTGTGAACGGAATTGAGATACCCTTTGACGATATGGACGAAGATATGAAAAGTGACTCTGGTGATACATCAAGTGTTTTTAGTTCAAGTGAATCCGATAGTATCGAAATTACGTGTGATGAGGGACAGGAAGGTGTGTACTTATATATTGAATATTCGGACACAGTGTAATGTGTACATACATCCACAGTTTTCAATATTTAGCAAACTATAAACTGCTATGTAGTTTCATTTCATTTCGGGCTTTCGTGTAATTAATTTATATTGTTTCCGAAGGTGATGACGAGCATTCTGACTGGGTTGGAGATGACTGGATGGTTGATGATGGGGGTGACTCAGCAGAAAGGCGAAGAGATTTAATAATGCGGAGATTGCGTGACAATGTTCCATCCAGAGAAATCCGAGCGGGTAAACGACGAATTCATCCTAATAAACCTGTATTTTCCATTCGGACATCTGCAAACGAACAGTTGTCGAAATTCCTACAGGATCCGGAACAGTCTGAACTTAAGTAAGTATATTAAATCAATTTGATATACTCGTTTTATATTAAGATATAAATAGTTAAGTTAAATCATTTTTTTCATTTCCTTAATTAAATCTGATTTCAGACTTCATCCTATGCGAAAATCGGAGCGAGTTCAGCTCAGTCATATTGCAAGCTTATATTCTCTTCAAATGAGATATCATCTCGAAGCAGACGGTTCAGAGAAGGGGTTCACTTGTCCAATTTTAACAAAAACATCAAATACAGCGCAAATGGATGCGAAATCGGCAGATGAAGATTATACGAAAGCATCTTGGTTAGGGTCACTATGGATTGAAAGTGATTCTAAGCGAGTTAAAAAATGATGTAATTAGTAATTAGGAAAATAAGTTGCTTATAAGATAAAGTTATGTATTAGAAAAATAATTTCGAAGTCCTATAAGTATGTAGTCTACGTAATTTTTAGTTGTTGTTTGTTTGTATCGATTCAACTATTCAACTCTAAAGACCCCCAGTATATCTATAATGTAACCTTCAGAAGCAGTTATTTCTATCATTACTACTATATTTTGGGGTTCAACCCAGCTAGGCTCTTTCATAATGAATTTGTGCTAGAGCGAAGACAAATCAAGTTGTACTCAATGTATTATTCCATGTGTATTTAACCTTCGCATTCTCGCCTTTATGCTTTAGACAGCAAACGTTTGCGGACCCACCGGGCACTGGCACTAATTATGTACTTATTCGTTGCCGTGGCAGAATTGATACGCACATTTGGACTCGGGTTCTACAGTCAATCCAAAGCTCCAATTTTATTAATGCAGTCAATGTAAGAATATGTAGTAGAATAAATATACGGTTTCGCTCGTATGCTGTGTTTTAAAATCTAAGATGCATTGTTATTAAGCTGCTAAGTTAGTATTTAACGCGTCATGAGGATACTTTCGAGATCCTGCGCTTGCGAATTCGTTCAGCGCTAATCGACTTCTATATATATCAAGCTGTTTAAACGTAAGTATCGTGATTACCTAATTTAAATCAGTTCGTATTAACTTTGTGACGGCTTGCGTCAGCGTCTACATGTAGGTGTATTGCAATTAAAAGTTACTAGATTATGCTTCCAAATAATTTACTGTTATTTTGACACGATACGAGACTAAAATATTTGTACGAGTGTAGCACTTTAACACGCAATGAGAAAAAATCGTAGAACACAAGTTGTGGAGGAATTACCTCATGAGCAAGACATAGTATTTCAGCTCATGATGACTATCTAAAACCCGGTCAAGTACACAAAGCTACTAGAAACTAGAACCACCCAACCCCTCTTATGGAATTAAGTGCTTCTCGTTACAGGAGTGCAACGTTTATATTTTGTATATTTACAAAGGTTTTTTATAAGAAGTATGTACATACATAGTTACCGTAATGGCCTGAACATTGAAACTTCATTGCAAGGTAAGATGTTTCACGTGTGCTTACTGGCTTTTACCGTGTACAGATTGAATCTGTGTGTATTTTTTAATCGATTTAAATAAGTTCTTGTTGAAACTCAAATGGTGGTGTATTAACATTATAATTCGGCAAATTCAGTCTTTATTAACTATCAACATTCCGGCTTTTCGGGCATTTCTTGATTCTCAAGTTTTCTTCGATTGTGTGATACATGATACTTTGCAACGCAATTGAAAGTAAGAAGTTGAATGCATCTTTTGGAGAAGATTCTTTTGCGGAAGAAACAATGGTGTTCTTGTGAAGCTACATATTTCTCTATCGAAATCGACTGCTTTATTAAATTTCCTACTGGGGAAGTTGTGATAAAAATAATGTGAGGTAGTAATCGCCATTGTTCAGAAGCAACGTTTTTCCTCTGCGTGACTCTCCGACAAGATCCATTGTCTATAGCCTTAACTCTTGACTTCAAAGTTAAAGAGTTTGCAATAAGTGCGTGTATTATGATAAATATTGTAATAGTATAAAATATAATGATAATGATAGAATATGAGAAGTTAAGTTGCACTTATCTATGTTTGCTTCTTGTAAGAACGTTATTTATTACAAATTACTTCTACGTTTATAATATTTAGAGTTACATACAAAATACAAGCGCAAGTTCAATACTTTTAATGATGTATAACTACTTTAATTCTAAATAATACCTCACGCAATTCAAAAATATAGTAGTTCTAACTTATAATTACATACTAGTTTATGATAACGTTTGATAAAATAATAAATTACGCATGCGACACATGCTCCGACGTCGAACAATGTTGAAAATAGCGTACGTACTGTACATAGGTTTGCGATGCGACGGTAATCTTGCAATGAACTGGTATGACATAGTAAGTACCTCTCAGATTTGAAAAACTCATCAAATATCTATTAAACATCACCTAAGGGCTACGTAATGCATAATGCTTTGAGCGCAACGATATAGAGTCCAGTTTTAAAAGTCTTAATCGAAATTTCTTTTGTAATACGTGATTTAATATGCAATTTTGTTTTTGCAACACAACGTGGTAAATACGTAAATTAACTATTTTTCAAACACAACTGTAAACACTAATAGGCTCCTCCGAACGTCATCACTGCCTCAACCCCACATCAAGGAACACATTTCTAGCAAGTGCAAAACGCAGTTTTACACATTTTTAAGAAGTGCCAAACACATTTATACTAGATTTTTGGAGAGTACAAGCCAGTTTTACAAGTTTTTAGAAAATACAAAACAGAATGTAACACATTTCTTGAGTGTGAAAACCAATTTTTCACATTTCCGAAAATTCAAAACGCAGTTTAACGCATTTAGAAAGACCCAGAAAACAACTTATTTGCACATTTCCAAAAGGTGTTGAACAAATAGTTTAACTTTTTTTTGAAAGGTGTAGAGTATGCATAAGGTTATTCATGTATAAAAAGAAAACTCCGAATTTGTAATAGTTTTCAAAAATTTTAAAAAGTGGGTTTTTACTGTTTTTGTTGTTTAATTAATATTTGATGGGTTTTTCAAATTTCAGAGGTACCACGTCACACATTTTCCTTGATAGGTTAATTAATAACGCATGAATAAAATACAGAAAATACACGTTTTGAAAATAGGGACGTTGTTATTTATTTGTACCGTTGAATAAAGAACATTTACACAAAATCAGTGTACGAAATTTCTTAATTATGCCGTATTGTAAGCAAAGTAGATTTCATTAATGCACTGAACATCCATTGCGTTATTGCATATCATCAAGCGTGTATCTGTGCATGCTTTATTAAGATTCAAGGCTACACACGCATCAAAAGTTCTGAAAATAGTTTATATATTTTATTAATTCCATGTTCCTCCAACAAAATGTGCCTTATGCGGCGCTGGTTGAATGTTTTCAAAAAGTGCCAAACGATTGTCTAGCTTTTAAATGTTAAAGGTCTGGCTAAACGTACATAAATGTTTTTGAAAATATATATGAACTGGCTTTGTACCTTACCGTGTTTTATCAAATTCATATAGAACGGCTTCTGATTGAACTTTATGCAACATAATATTTAAGTTTTAGGCCATTTTCATAGAAAACCATTTTTCCATCGTTGAAAACAATACAGTAATGTTATTTCAATTTTTAAAATATGGATAAAAACTCATTTTACACTTTAATAATGCATAAAAGCTCCTTTCAGCCTTTTTGAAATACTGTATAAACTCGTTTTGCATTGTTTAAAAATATAAACAAATTCCTTTTAATGTCCTTTTTCAGTAACACGTACCAAGTGTTTTTTATTCGTATCTTTATTAAGAAATATGGGAAAATATGGGGTCTTTTGAAGACTATCTGGACACATATGTACATATCACTGTGCGTCTGAAAAGTTTCGGCTACACATCGCTTTCATTTTAAGCAGCATTGGATATGCGTCCTGGGGCATCTCAAATACGAATATATATGTATCTACGTACTTACTGTGTAGTAACCTGTGTAAATGTATACCTAGTCGGTACATCATGCATCCATCTTGTAAGCTGACAAAAATACAACAATTAGGAGAAGTTTACAATCAAATAATTTCCAATCGACCGCCCTTTAAATAATTATCGCATAATTTTTATGCTTTGGAGGTCGTTTGTATGCCCACATTGCCCACACTGTATTTTCCTTGAACATGTAATTGAGGGGTTGAAGTGGCAGAAAGCACAAAATTATGGTTCGTACGTAGGATTATGTTTTTTTCAATTCGATCCTGTCATAGCAAGTGCATAAGTCCTCGTCCTTACTATGTAAAATATACACCGTATTAGATATGGATTCTGTACGTCTTGGAAGTGTTGGAAGGATCATTAGTCATAGTGCATCCAGTCTTCATATTCATGCTGTGTTACAGGTATTCATAAATATATGCAACTAAATAAATAAGAAACAGTAGAGATCTTTGATTCTGTGCATGAGACGGAAGTGTAAATTCCTGTTGATTTAATACTAATTGCAAAAGAAAATGTTTTGGTTTAAGAAAAGGAAGACGAAGCTAGCCACACTGGTGTTACTTATTGTTTCGTCATTAACCTATTTTCCTAGTTCTGTGCTTTCTCAAGGTCTGGTTTTGTTCGTTTTATGGCAAAGTACATAATATGTACATACATCTTTACTATTCTTTATTATACGGATATTTATTGAGACCTTATTCGCTTTGCTTTGGTGTGTAGTCAAATTATATGGTGGATTTTCTTCGTTACCTGTGTATGCTTGGGTTTTTGAGCTGATTTCGTGTGTGTGTGTGTGTACACAGACATAATATTTGGTGATGCTGAAAGAAATACCAAGGGAAATCTTGCCCTTGAGCCTAGGACAGATGGCCAAAGAATCAAAAAGCCCGTGAACAAATCTGATGGAAACGGACGTGCGGAAGGAAAGCTTGACTGTGAAAAACTTTGTGTACCGTTGGAGCTCTGTTATTCATTGCAACTTCTCCTCCTTGAAGATCCAACTGGATTTGAGGTTACAAAATTTCAAGATGCAGCTTGTGGTAACACGAGTTCAGTTGAGCCTTTATTAGTATGGTGCGAAGATGCCCTTTGCAGTGAACGTGTCAGTCCTTCTAAGGAAACTCTCCCGAAAAGTTCAACACAAGCTACGGGGGAAACTTCCACTGAATTGCCACTGGAAGCGACAAGTACTGAAAAAAATAGCCCACCAGCCCTTAGCATCTCTGATGCTGAAGCCGAAAACTATTTAGTAATTTATAATTTTGCCTCTTTGTTGTGCACTTTTAGCGTTAAAAATACAATACACATTCTTTGTACCTACCTCGCCATGCAATACCACTAGCTTCCGTTTCCTTTGTTTATAAAATAAATTTTTGAGTTTATTTAGAATGATGCAGGATGCGGGCTCGCATTTCCAACCCGAATACATGGGTGAGTTAGATTGATTACTCACTAATCATGTTACTAGCGTGGTTTGCTCTTTAAACAGGGATATCCGTTATACTGTTCTGATTTATCTTGTACATATGCAGTAAATAATCAAGATTATATTGTTTAATTTTTAGTGGGGAAGATGCAGGAGTCGGAGAATTCCCTTGGATTGTTGCTCTCATTCTTCTGAGTATTGAACAAGCAAACCATCAAAAGCTCCTTCGTTTTTTATTTTGAATGCCTCAACGTGTCAGTGTCAAAATTTAATCCATTACGACTGCTTGTTTGTGCATTCTAGCAAGAACTGGACCCCAAGTAATGTGCGGTGGGACGTTAATTTCTGACCAATGGGTCATTACAGCAGCACATTGCGTGTTGGACCCAAGTAACGATTTGAGAAATATGTACTATGCACATTATCACTTTTAACTTTAAATCATTATTATCAAAATTATGTTCGGGATTTACATAGTCTGATTTAGTAATAACACGAGCATTGTAGATCTACGTATTCGTACTATAAAAGAATTGGAATAAGCAATTATAGGATAGTCCAACAATCTTCGCAAGTAATCAGTTGACAAATTATACATAAATACAGTAAAGAAATTATGCCTATACATAATGCAGTGACTAACTTTTCAATGAAATCCAGTTCGTACATACGCGTTGGTGCGCTCAATATAACACAAGCAAATGAGGAAGGAGCTGAAAATATCCTAGTGAGTAAAGTTATTTATCATCCGGAATTCAAGGAAAGGCCTGCCATTAAACATGATATTGCGCTGATAAAACTGGAGAAGAAAGTGACCATAAGTTGTAAGTACATTCATTGGAATTCATAGCTTTCACGCCGTGCTAAAAAATTCAGATTTAAAAATTACTTACTGTACAGTTTCAAGCTACATTCGCGTTCAAGGGGGTGTATGTATAATCATCCGCATAAAGTTTACAGACGGATATTAAACTTAAGCACCTAGTTGTATATTATTATAATTGTAGTATTATAATCTTAATTGTTACTTGTTCCATTCTCAGATACAGTGCGCACAATTTGCGTACCAGATGGAAAAGGAACGGTCGTGGGAAATTCGCAACGGCTTGAAGACTCTGACGCTACAGTGCTTTCTTCCATTGTTGGATGGGGAGGAGATGGGAGCGGCTATCGGTCCAGCACGAATATCCTGCAAAAAACTGAAATTCCCCTAATTCGGGGTCCGACATGCCAACGTATTTTTCGCCGACTTCGTGTTAACATTTCCCCAGAAATCCAGGTATAATCAGGCACCCAATGTATGCTAAATATCTGTCATTGTAACGAATTGGTATGTATCGTGAGTACGTAATGATTCATTAATACACAATGACATGTAGTTATGTATGTACTTAGTAGATTAGTTCAATATGTACGTTTACTTACTGGTAACATGTAAGAAAATTCATGGAATATTCAATTATAAACATATATTTATGAACTAGTTTGAATCGATAGATCTGTGCCGGCGCAGAAAATAAGGATAGCTGTAAAGGTGATTCTGGTGGGCCTCTAATGACCGCGATTGCTGGTCGTAAAACAATAATCGGAATTGTTTCCTTTGGTACAGTTCTGTGTGATGGAAGGTAAGGACGTACATTTAATTTTCAAAGTTAAACAATAAGTCATTCTGATTCAGAGGTGACGGACTGTATCACAGGGCTTAATATATTTTTAATTTCAAAATGACTTTATTGCTTTTTAGCCTTCCAGGCGTTTATTCTAGGGTGTCATTTTACATGCCGTGGGTCAGCAAAACGATAGCAAGTAATCGTGTGTAAAACATCGCTACTAAAATAAGCATACATGGCTATGTCTTTACGTACGTAAAAACGTAAAGCACACTGCAGGTTGCACAATTAATATATAGTACTCACAATTGTAGCTCAGTATTTAATTATGTACCTATGTAAGTATGTAATTACCTGTACGCACTATTGGACTGAACTTCATATGTATAAGTTGTAAGCATACTAATACGCAAAATCTTTTGTTTTTTTAACATTATTTGTTTTTTTAAAGTTTGTGTGCCAATTTTAATGTCAATAATACATGTAATGCGATTACTGCTATATTTGTTTCAAATACTGTATGTACCGGAGAAGTCGTCTGAAAAACTTGATACTAACTTAAGTAATGTGTAATTTACATCACTGTATTCATTTTATTACATAACTTTTAGACCGTAGATAACATGTGAATAATAATATCGCGAGCTAATAAGTTACAGAAGGTATAATAAACGTAAATTCTACTACAACAGACTAACAAATGAGTGATTGGGTGCCAGGACTGACTAACCCAATTATAAAAACTTGTTGAACTCTTGCACTCCTCAATCAGTCGTCGTCAAGCACGGAAGTGTGTTTTAGTTGTGGTGGCTATACGAACTTGGTGTTTATCTCTTGAATTATAGATTAATTTTTAGCTAGCCAGTCCACATGTTATGAAATACGAGTGTGTGCTTTCACCTGTTTGTATATTAAATTTAGTAAGTCAACGATCATTCCAGAAATCGCAATCATAGTTTACGTTGAAAAAATGTTATACATACATAAATCATGAGCGAGGGACGCACCGACCACCGACTCCAGTTACATGGTTTATATTTACAGACGTACAGGATCATATTGCAGCTATTGATACATCTCTCATTTCTTGTCAGTACCTCATAGTTATAGCGTGAGACAACTTTGTATAACTCTAAATTTACGATAATATTTTATCGATTTTCAATGAGTGCCTTATCGGTCGCTGCTTGACTTACAAACATACTGAGATTGTTTATAATCTTTAAACAAGAATGTCTGCATGGTTAGTATTACAAATTACAAGTATTATTCAAATGTATGCAATTTAAATAAGTAAATACAGACAAATTATGCAACATAAAAATATTAATGCACACCACATAAATGACGGGTTTTGCACATCTCGCTGGAAAAAAAAGTCAACCATCACGCAGTGGAAATAATATTTCAAGGAAAATTTTTCGTGATCATATAAAGTTTTTATTCCTTTGTTTTCATGCATCAAGTAATGCAATATGAATACTAGACACGTATGTACGTATGTATGGAATAAAATCATGATTCAACATTCATCAATAACAAATCTCCGGGATACATAAATAAACGTGAGCGTAAGCTTGTATATGTAATAACAGAAATAAATAATTTCTTGCTGATTGTATTGCACAAATAGCGGTTTTAACACAGCAGTTCTCCGATCCGCAACAGTTTATGTTGACTTGACATCAAGTTTGAAAGTCGATTTTTTTTACAATAATATTTTTGGTTTTCGAATTGAGTGTCATTACACATTAGATGACTTATGCTTATGAAGCAACATAAGAGATACAAAGAGGAAATATGAAAGGTAAACAGGTACAGCAATAGCTTTGGAAACTACAAGGTGAATCAGTATAATTTTCAACAAAAAAAAACTGAAATTAAGCATGTCGTGTTCATTGTTCCACAAACTCTACAAAAGAGACGAAGAAAAACCAAAAATCTGTTTAAAGAAAACTGTTTACTCTCTTGTAAAACTGGGACTAGTGTATACATAATTATATTATTATTTTTCCTAAAGGATGAAAGCATGGTAAAGTTGGTTTATAGAAAAGTAAGACAGAACTCTCGACAGCTACATGTTGTATTTATAGGGTACTTGGTACTACTGATAGTGTCGGTTGAATAGAGATTTTATTTACAAAAATCCGACCTTAAATAAGCTAACCAAAAAATACTACCACCCATGTCCCTGAATATGTACACTAAACAAATGAATTCAATGTAATATAAGTGTAAGAAACTTCAATAGCTTAAGTCTGTAATGCAAACACGTAGTACAAATATAGAATATAGAAGTTACTCTGAATAATTTTTTCGTCAATAGAAACGATTTTTTCAAAGATAGGACTCAATGCCTGCGCCAGACTCGCATAGTAGATAGAGATAACATTTTTCTTTGTCGTCACTTGATTTTTTTCTTCTTCTTCTTTTAACATGTTCCTCCTCTCAACTTGTCTTCAAATCTGGATGTTTGAATGCTGATACACAAGATCTTCAGTCGTCTAGTTCATTCATGAGGTCAGAAATATATTGTCCCTGCTTCATCAACCCTTTCATCTTCCCCCGACCTCCCACGTCCAAATGTGGGAAGGCCGGACCTTGCAGTCCTCTACCCACTTTCCCCAGTCCAGGCTGTTGGAATGAGAAACGAGGGATTTTGACGAGTGGCTCATCGGAGTCCTCCGAGCTCCACTCGTCGTACGCAGGACGAGCCACTTTGTTGGATACTCCAACACCAACTCCCATCATTGTTCGAGACCGTCCTATTAATTATGAATAGTATAATTTAGCACCCTATCTGCCCCACAATTTCTCCTACAGCTGATTCCCCCTATAGGTATTTTGATTTGAATGAATATCTTTACATTAAATTAATCAAGATTTATCTAAGAAACCTAATTGTCCTTGATTCGCCATTGCATACCTGGTAAGGACGTATTGGGGTTGGAATCTTCAAATGCAGACATGACAGCATTTTCAACATCTGTCTGCTTTTTATTTTGCACTGTAGGTAGCACAACCAAGGCCAACGATAAAATCAGCACCAGGAGTGTGGTTGCGGCTGGAACAACACTGTGATTAACCCCTTGATTGGTTGTTGGTGGTGGAGTTTTGGTAGCATTAGTAAGAGCAATCTGCAGCCGCTTTACTTGAGCAGACAATTTGGAATTTGCTATTTCTAATGAACGAACTTTTTTGGCCAAGTTCGTCTTTTCCTCTTCTACTTCTTGGACCCTAGAACATCAAAACAAAAATCCTATTTAAGTACATACCTTACAGTAATATTAATATCTAATAATCCAATGATTCATCGCATCCTTGAATGCTTGTGATTTTGACTTTATTATCAAGAGTGTATATACGTGACCAACGGTACGTTTCTATTAAGTGCAAGCTTTCAGTTTTGACTTGTACATTTGTATTATCATTTCAGATCCAACTGTTGTTTCACACATTTCACACGTGTGCGGTAAAATGATGACACAAACTGGACTTTTCATATCACTATAAAGCCCAGAAACTTCTGGATTCCGGAGCATATTGCGTATAAATAATATGTCATAATCATAGCTATTTCTGCTTCATAGTTATCACACAGTATCGAAAATAAAAATTGTGGCATTTACTTCTGTTGGAGTTTATCAAGGTATTCCTTCTTGCGTTTGCGAGAATCTTGGGCGGAAATTTTGTTACGAATTTTCCTTCGAATACGCTTTAATTCCCTCTCTTCAAATTTTGTGAGTGGGTAGTGGGTAGGTAGAGCGATGCCTTCTTTTGATAGGAGACGCTTTTCCTCATCTGCACATACAAATCAAAATCAAGAATGTATTTCTACTGAAGCTGCATCATCATCTCATCATCTCAATCGAGCCAATATGTTGTGTTTCTCATGCGGTCAAGTCAGTCAGCATGCCTATGATTGTGTCAGTAGTACCGGCTAACCTGATAGCTTCAGCTCGTGATAGGTAGTTCGATCTGATCCACCAGAGGGAGATGCGTCCATTACCTCTTCCTCTATCATGTCTTCATGTTGCAAGATTTGGATTGCCTGTTGTGGAAAGCAGATTCATTTTGTCATTTAAAATCACCTTTAATGCACTCACACAAGTCTACATCCCTACTACCTACCCCTGCCACTCTCTACCACCATCACCATCACTGACAGAAAGTCTAGCACTTTTTAAAGGCCCATAACTTCCGATGAGTACAACGGCTTTCTTTACATTTTATTACCATGCTCTTAATCAACGTCTCATGTTGTCAAACAGATAAATGACATTGACTCAGTTTCCGCATTCGAAGAAAGACTAATCTATAAGTACAAGATGCAGTACGCCTACTTTTTTTTTTACCACATATTGTCTACTTGATCTTTTCTCTTAAGTCTCGCCTTATACTGACTAATGACTGAGTAAAAAAGAAATCTGGGATATCGATCAAATAGAAATATTGTTATATTTTTATATCAGCATCTCTATCGTTAAGAAAAGGACAAACATGTTTACTAGGTTCTTGGGCTCTTCCTTGACAAAAACAAAAATTAATCAATCTTGGTGCATCTAAACTGTAAAGAAAACTAGAAAGAAGCAGCAAGAAACGTGTGCAGACTAATTACCAGCTTTTTCTTTGGTAAGGGATAATAAACAATACTGAAAAAAGAATACAGAACAACAAAATCGTAAACTTATACTTATACAGTGTATAGCTTACATGACCATGTCGAACTTTAACTCCGGCTGGGAGGATTCCTACTAATTGAACTACTTTGACGTTATGGTTATGATCTTCATATTGGTCTGAAGAGACGGATCCTGACGACGCCGAGCACGGAGATAAAACGTCATCAGTAAGATTGTACGAGATCACTTCTGTAGAATCAACATCTATCACTTCACTGTCCACTTCTACTTCGTCTAATGTATCGCCTGGAATTTTATCTCCATATCGAATTGACTCCAAAAATTTATCTTCGTCCAAACACCAATTTTCCTAGAAATATCAGAAATATAGCTGGTTAGAGGAGGTTCTCCGGGGAGGGAACACCACAAAATGTTTACTAATTTGGAGAATAATTATTTAAAAAAACAAAACATTTATAATTCACGTTTCAAATTCAAAATCGTTAATGTTATTAATTTTCTATGAGATTGTGTACAGTTGAAAAATAAAATAAAATGGCACAAAACCGGGGTAAATAAATGTGGGGGCAATTACATCCGAAAAATTAAACGCAGGTGTTACCCCGTCCAGAATGTCGAAACTTTCATCCTTTAACAGATGTTCCTTGGAATTTAAGAAAATGTCCAAGTGATCCATATGAGATGTCATTGCAGTACTACTAATAAGCAACCGTCAGGATAACCAACAGCCTGTAAATAACAAAAAATACAAATTTATAAATCTATATAAATCCTTCAATATATCAAGACAAGAATATGCGCGTCAGCTAAAAATTAATCATTCTCCCCGATTTCGATATGACATTTAGTTTTTTTTTATCTATCCTACTCTTCCACAAACGTTAGTATGTACTAACTAGTAAGGCGTTACTGCAATAACAAATAGTTATTGCGTAGTAGTAATCTCTAGACTATAATTTACCAACACTAATATACACCAATGTCAATGTGGTAGAAGATAGAAGATTGCTCCTTTGAGAGTGCAATAGATGCACGTGGTTCTTATTTCCCGTATTGACAAATAGTAACTTGTAAATTTAGAATGAGTTATTATATGACACGATGTGTCTACAGATACTTACTTTGCAAACAGTTAATTAAGCGTCAGACAGACAGACTATAACTGATACAACGCTATTACCATACACAGATAGAGATACACCTAGGTACCTACCTATAATACAATTTCGCTTACTAATCGGGCTTAATTGTAATCGTACATGCGGGAAATAAAAAAAAAATATACGTAAGCTATTCAATCAAAAATATAAATAAATGAAAATAGTAGAATACGAGATAATAATAATAATTATTATTATTATTCAAAGTAGACTTAAGGCTGTAATCAGGAGTTGTTCACAAAACCAAGGCAGAATGGGGTTATTGATAAAAAAGCATCGTGCTACTTTTTCTTTAAAAATATTTTCACAAGCTTGTTTTCAATAGGTTAGCCTCCCGAGTCTTAATAATAATGGACGTACCTACGTACACCTACATGTACTTACTCTCTACTTTTAAAAGAAACAAATTAAATAAACGTTTCGTTCCCTGCCTGCCAAAGGTACATTGTCGCCAAGCTGCCGACTGAACTCATATCCATTCCAACAAAGAGTCGGTAAAATAATTTTCTTATTGTGACCAATATATTATATTATATATACATGTATACACTAAACACCAAAACTAGGTACAATAAAAATACAGCTGATACAAATGCAAAATGCTCTTTAGTGTTTAGGGACAGTGGTGCAGTGGAAAATAGTAAAATAGATCACACAGCACAAAATTTTTCTTCCTTTCACATTCTCTCATATTTATCAGCTGTAAATCCTCACAGTGGTCGTGGGGATATTTATCTCCTGAGCGTTCAAGTATGTCACTTCCATGAGGAACAGAGACAAAATTTGAGTTGAAACTTTTGTACGTGTACTTGGTTTGTCAACGTGTGCATTTTAATCTGATTTCCTTAGAGAGAGCACTAATGATGGAATTTTTCACGATGAGCCAGCAAAAGTTGAAACGAATTACTCTATACGACCATTAAATACCAGTACCTACCCTATTCAATAATGCCTCTTTAAAGTAGGTAGGAATATATACAGCCTTTGAGCTTTTGCTTCCAATCAGCTGCTGTGTTAGTCCCAGTGTCACACTTGATGTCCTTATAACCGTAAATTTTCAATACATTTGTACAATTCAATGAATATATTATTTTTTTTTAACTATTTTTAAATAACAGTTCCGTACAGTACAGCACAGCACTACTCCTACGTCCTCCATGTAAAGGTACTATAAAAGTTTTAGCACATGCTTACCCCGTGAATTTTAATTGATTGCTTAATAAAATGCGCACCAAACCGAACAACAAGAAGATACCTACGTGTGTCGTATTTATTCTCCTATTTAATAATAGGTATGTGCTCAGTATCCTTGAAACTTTAGCATTTAGGAGAACAAACAATCACGTAGAGAGAAGCAACAACTTGTGTCAATAAAATGATACTATGTCATTTTCCTATCTGTAATTCTTTCTCCATCCAGATAAGGGAGAGAAATGTAGGTACTATAATAAAAATCCGAAAATGATCGCCGTACTTACTTAAAGCCTAGCACAGTTAGTAGTGAAGTGGTGAAATAATGTTGGCTGTAATACTTAAGTAAAATTAGAATTAAAATGATAAATACTATTAAATGGCTCTGACTAGTGAGCTTGGTAGACAAATTAATTTTAAATCTTCCGCAAGCAACGTGCATAGGTACTCACAAGTACAAATCCCAGAATGCCGAGTATCTAACAGATATATACACAGATTACTCGGTAAATGGACTGACTTCACAGGACTAGTTTTGATACTGAAATCCTTATAGAAATGTTACCCACTACGAAACTGTCATTAAATCTATCAAAGCTCTGCGTCCAATATAGGTTAATTCAACTAAAACAGGTTTTTGTTTTGATGCATATGGTGTGGTTACTGACTAAAACTATCGAGATAGACTTTCGTTTCGAACGTTCTCCGATACAAACTACATACATATATTACAAACAACAGATTCTATAGATGTACGTGTTAGTCTCTATTATATATAATCACCCTAGCCATGCTTCTTTTGCGAAAAATGCTTCACTCATCGAAATCTTGTTACTTCGTTTGCCTCTCTCTCTCTCTCCCCCTCCCTGTTAGTTAACTTTTGCTAATGATAAATCCTCCCTCCGGCAAGCGTGCTAGCCATGCTAAAGCTCAACACGAGCAAAACAATATATAAATGATGAAATTCAATAAACAAACGACGCAAAAAAAGTTAAAATGAATGCATACGCAACACAATGTAACATTTCCAGTGACTTTATGAGATAATTATTACAATGGTTTTTGGACAAAAATAAACCATATGCTGTAACTACAGAGCGGACTCGCACTCCCCATATAATTACAGTATGTATGATAATTTAATTACTCCTTTACAATGACGAATTCGAGTGAACTCTAAGGAACAAAACGTTCAACGAACACACACAATAAAGTAAAATATGAATCACACACACCAGCCAAGTTAAGTAAGTTTGGTATCTTCTGTATTTTAACAACAAATATGGTCGAGGGAGGGGAGCGCTGCTTTAAAATGACACTCACTCTGGTAAGTACATTAGCTGTGGTGTGAGTGAACTATTGTTTGCGAGAGCCTATCGTTATGCTAATGTAATATATTTCTTGTGAGAAAAATAACACTATATTTGACAGTTTGAAGTTTCCATTCCACACTCTGTACGATAACCGTGCTAATGCTTTTAGCAGAGCCGGGTGAATTCTAATTCCATCACCCTTTTTAAATAATACAACAGACTTCAAATTCAAATCCACCTATTTAAGTATACTTACCTACACTGGTTAACTCAACACTCAACTCAACTCGCATTCTCGCATGGCTATACTTAATTATATTCTTTCCCACATTTGGTCTTATATTTACTTAAGATTATCCACACAATCCACAAATGTAAAATTACGTGACTACTTCCTTCAACCTTTCAAAAAAATTATCCTTTTTTTTCCTCTCAAATATAGAGCGTGTACTCTCAATCCTGAAAGACACCCACACGGGGGGATGGATGCTAACTACCTACAAAAATCAAGGACTTTCCGTCTTTCCAAGACAGATCGAAAAAATATGTCATTGTATAATTTCCAAAAGATGAAATACCAATAACAATAATTAAATAAGACAAGAAATGACAATAAATGTGATTCTTACCGGCGATGGTGAAATCTCCTGCCTGTGTATATAATAAATGTTGCGGTTTAAAGTTGAACTTTAGAGACGAACCTCCCGTTAAGATAACATGGAATTATTTATTTAGGTAGGTACTTAGGTTTTAGGTATATTGTAAGATTGTAACCGAAAATGGAGCGACGAAACTAAAATATTAAAAAATTGTGAATTTCCTCGTAGAGTTGTATTCGCGGTTACTTGTGAAGTGAAATTCAAGTTAAATGGAATTTAATTTTTGTGCTTATTATAAGTTTGTGAGCCTTTGAGACCGAGAGACTCTAGTCTCTAGTCTTGTCCTGAGGAATATAGATAGGGGTGGCTGCAAAAAGAGGAGACAGCTGTCAGATTCTCTCACTATGGACTCCACCACACAGTCCCTTCACCAATGCTTGTATTCTTGTATTACTTTACTATTCTATATGCTTTAAAACCCACAAACACACACACACACACACACAAGTACACTACCAGCTTTACTACCTGCCTACCATCCTATACTATACACCAACTAAAACTAACCACTAACCAGTAACTTCAGAATCCACTGCTCACTGCCACTGAAAATCCCTTCTACATACTCTCCTAGGATCTTTGAAAGGACTGACTGACTTGACTTCTCCCCAACTAAAAACGAAGCCTACCATTTCTGTATGTACATATGTGCATACTTCATACATACATACACACTTGTTTCATAGTTTCATCCCTGCCCTGATGCTGATCCCAAGCTCCCGTACATACAGTCATAAAAATTGAGTTTATATTCAAGAAAATATTTACTATATACTGTATACTATACAGAATCGTGGTCCGCCCGCAGTGGAGTGCGTTAAACTTGTCTTATTTCTCAAGGAAGACTTCACATGGACATGCACGTACAGATGCTTAAGTATTTTAAGTATTTTAACTGCGCTCAAATTCTATTGTACTCGAGTCTATGAGTGGATTGTACTGCACTGTCAGTGAGTAATAGTAATAGTACAGACGATACAAATTGAAAACTTTCCTCCTTCTCAAAATATATAGGTAGGTAGATATGTATATATAACACTCACTCACACAGACAGAGGCATTCAAATTCAAATCAAATGCAAGAAACACACAACACTTACTTTTTTGACAGGTCCCTCTTTTCTTTCCATTCACTTACTCCGTTCTTCGGCTTCCTTCACATTCACAGACAGACAGAGAGCCGTAACGGGAGTATGTACTCATTTTATATATAGACTTTAGCTCCAGGCCATTTTTTTCTTCGTGCGTGCATACAGAACCTATTTTATTATTACAGATTACACAGTGCATATAGACTATCACTCAGGGCATAGGTACCTACTTGTATATAGTTAGGGCTTATTAACATTATTAAGTATTAAAAGGGGAACGGAAAGAACGGCAGAACGGAATGGAATAAAATAATATGGATATGGTGAAGGAATCGGAAGAATAATGACAGAACACTAGAAGAAAGAATCCTCTGAAATTCTCGAGGAATTTCGATATGTAGATTATACGCTTCCCTTTGCATTGCATTGGAATGGATGGATATTCTATATAGTCGGTAGCTTAAGTATTATAGTGCAATATCGTGCATACCTACTAAAAGTACATGTGGGGATTCAGTTTCTACTATGTTCTATCATCAGCTCAATAAGCTCAAAAAGCTCTGTGGTATTCTTCTATCATTTTATGAATGTGGTATAAAATGCCGGTCGGTCGGTTTGTTGGTTGGTGTCGGTCGGGCCGAAGCCGAGGCCGTCGTGGAAGAGCAAGCCTCGTACGTATTATCAGGACAGGCACATGGATCATGGATGGACTATAAAGAGATGGAATAGAACGTTTTACTAGTGTGTGATTGTGAATTGTGAACCCGTAAAAAAATGCGTACGCATATTCATCTGAATTGTAAGTTGTGTGAGCCGTGAGCCAACCCAAATTGTGTAGTAGTATCTACCTAGGATATAGGACTTTTAGGACCTACCATGAAGGAGAATGAGGATGGAGGGATAATAATGATAATGATACGTCGTGATGATCTCACTATCAGAGGGACTTTAAGCATGTATCTATCTAAAGTACTTAATCAGGGTGTAGACTCTGTATAGTTCATCCAGGTACTGCTCTCTTCTTCCTTCATGCTTCATGGCAGAGTTACCACGATGAGTCGACGAGGCAGGGAATGGAAATGGTGTTGGGAAAGGGTTAAAGTCTGCAATGACAATTACCACTTACTTGAAGCTTCTACCCATACACCATCATCATCCATCCTTCCTTCCATAGATGACTGAGTTTAGTGAGTAATAAAGGGAAGGCCAGCACAATGGACGGACAGAGATTGCAACAATACCGACTACGGAGACCATTTCAATTTCAAACTACCTATGTATAATATAACCAAAAAATCCAACCACTCCTAAAACAAAATCTCCTCATCTTCCTCTCACACACTCACGGAGTCAGTCCTGTCCTGATTTCTGAGCAGATGCACGGCTTTTTTTACGAATACTTTTGCCTCTCGGTGTTGTTAACCCTTTGAGTGGTGGGAACTGTGTTCCTCTATTCTTTCCCGCATCCACCAGAGATCCACTTTTCCATCCACTCTGCTCAGTAAATGGCTTCTAGATGTCTCGCACAACTACCACTTGGCGTCCAAACTATTCTGCCTTTTCCGAACTTTCGTCTCGCCCCGTAAATAACAACTTTTCCTTTTTTCTTTTTGAAGGCACGGCACAACTAAAACTGACAATGAGTGTGAGTACTTACGTTTCATCATTATATTATATATGTGAGTTAATTAGTTGATGAAGGTATGGATTTAAGTTAGTTTGTTCAGGTACTTAATGCCGATGTATGTGCTTTCACTTTCCCTTTAAATTTAAATTTACCTGTACGATGGTACATAATTTAGAAGTGTACCTTTAGATTTCTCTCTCACCCTTCACTTAATTAGAGTGATTAGTGCTCAAACCCCAACTATACTAAATTAATACTGCAATGGTGTGAGAGAGAATTGCTTCCTGATTGTACATAGTAGGTAATAGGTAATATGTAATGCTATCTTGCCCCTGACTGGATGCTTTGCATAATGTGTTGGTTGATTCCCAAATTAAATGCGGGGATAATGTGTAGGTAAGTACTTTGTAGGAGAGGTAGACATGATGCACAATAATCTAATCTGAATCAGCTGGGTTTCTGTACAAATGATTGGAGAAATAATAACAATTTGAATAAGTGGAAGCCTTGTGCAAAATAAAGGACTGTCTAGACCTTGTTTTATTGGCATTCCTTACCCTAGGTACAGATATAGGTGCTGTCACTACCGTTAAGGATTTTTTTTGAAAAGTATGCCTCGGGGAGTTTTCTCTGAGAAATACCATCCTGAATTCCTGAGTTATGAGTTGGAAATGGATAACGTCCTCAAATGCAGTACCAGAACCAATGTAAAATACGAGAAAAAAAGTAATGCATGCACATTTTTTGTGGGCCTTCGTCTTCGTCTTCGCACCGCTCTTAAAGATCAGTAATGCAGAAAATGACTGGTCGTTGGCACAATCATTTTTCAGCTTAAATTCCAAGCAGTACTTACATATCATTATAACACATAATATTATGACACATGGGTAGTACATATTGACTATTGACTTTGAACGAATAAAAATAATTCCGCGTTGAGGTAAGAAATGCATACGTACATTAATACCGGACTTGTGGTAATCAGTCAGTTGTTGAATTTGTTTTAAAATTAAAATCACTTTTATTTGTAGTTAAGTTAAGCCATGTTTGGGCACATTTTTTTGTAAAGATTCTGTACTTCTATGTTGTACTTTTTGTACGGCAGTTTAAGTAGCACAATAGTAAAAAATAAATTAAAATAATATTGCTAGTACTACATAGTGGTACATTTGTATAGTCTTGTATTTTTATATGGCAATTGATGAGCATTAATTGAATAATATCTTCTTTATATTGCTGGCTTTTTTTGTTCTCTTGCAATAGTATGTGCATAGTCAATATAGCATAGCATAGGTAGTATCATTTTCATAAAATGTATATAATATCTTATCATTATATAGATGAATCACTACGAAGAATTGTGACCAGAAGGTGTAAAAACTTCATAGTCTGCTAAAGCAAAGTTATAGGAAGGAGTTAGCAAGTCTGGATCATCCATATCCATCCCACCCTCCGTTTCATAGGAATGAGGTAAATTAGAGTACGAGTCAGAATTTTTGTTACACATTGAGGCTATGAAGAGATCCGCTCCAGCTCCAAAAATGGGTCCACTGCTGTAAAAAAATAAAACGAAGACCAAAACTTTTATTTACAAAATGGCCATGAGTTGATTATCAGGTTAAAATTACATTAGAAACGGGTCGTGAGTAACATTTTCAATTTCTAACAGCAAATTCTCCCCGCACAAATAAAATAATAATTTATTGTGATTAATCACTTTTGACGAAGTTTTTATAACGTTCACAGAATATGGTCACATCTACAGGAAAAAGATTTTTGGAAACACGGAGTTACAGCTCCGTGCTCACCTCATGTTAACCTCATGTTTTGCCAAAGACGTTCTAGTAGCATAATAAACAACATGGAAGGCTATTTAATGAAAGGATGAATGCTAAAAACTAAAACTGAAAATGAAGGAAGAGAGGAAAAAACTGCTAATAAATCCGTTATCCTCTGTCATTATCAATATAATAATTTTAAAATGCCAAAGACTTACTTGGGATCATGACAGACTGCGAAATGCTTTTTGACTACATTGAATTTGACAGGCTCCGGTCTGGAGCTGGAACTGTTCCCATCAAAACAGAATAGAAACGCTTTATGGGACGTGACGTATCGGGGATGTTTTGATCGAGTCCATGGCACGTCAGAGAATCCACCGCAAATCCATTTTGTCTATACGAACAGAAAATAACAAACACATATTTTTTCCCCGTCTTTTCTTTCCCCGAACAATTTGTATAATTGCTAAATAACAAAGAGTGTTTAAATTGTAAGTTGAAGACACGAAACTCAACCAACGTGATCCATCTAAGTAACATTGGATATCTATTTCATTACACACTGCATCCACATGCTCAACATCTTTCTACCACCACAAACAACTACATATATACAGACTCGCACAGCCCATCTCTCTGTTATTGTTATTTATCCTACACGAGCATGTATCTCCATATAAGAATGAATTTAAAACTTTAAAAGGAAGACACCCCACATACATAGTGTTAATGTTTTCTATTTAGTCCTTGACTCAAGCCAGCATATGCACAATTACTTAGTTCAGAGTTGAGAGAGCATTCGAGCATCCCGTCTCACTAGTCAGCGTAGGAGACTCTCAGTTTATTTACGTGTACAAGCATTTGAAAGATTGATACTGTTGTTTTAACTTCTTGCTGATAACTCGAAAACTGAACTTGGAATTCACCTAGAAAATATTTAGCATGCCCCTCAAATTTAAATAACGATATATTGAGCTTCACTTGGATGACTGAAAACAATATTTAATGCCTCCAAGTCCGGGTAGTAGTGGAGGCAGAGCAGCATCCGATCCGAACCCTCTCGACGTGGAAATGAGAGTGAAGCAGCTGTCTTGTTTGTAACAGTGTATCAAAGGGGCTTTTACATCCCTATATGCATGGATAGGAACAGGAACTGATCTGTAGACCTACTCTACCGGACCGTTGGGAGAATGTGTAATGTAATGTATTCTTACCATGTTAAACAAAACAATGTCTTACATTCTTTTTAAATCTGAGGCAAAATAATCTCCAAGGATTATTACGGCTGGCAGACGAAGACCCGGAGACTGGAGTTGAGTTCTCTAAGTTCTCTCATAGATCTATTTCCCTACTACCTACATACTTTCCTTATACCATATTTCTAGGACGTACACTCATTTCATTTCTAATATACATATGCGCAACACTCTAGTATGTGTAACGGAGACACTTTAGGATCCATTGGATTGAGTTTGAGGTTATGAATAATGGATTGTGATCAAAGAATTTCGGAACTAACGTTTTGAATGAGAGCGACGACGTAGGTGGGGGCAATGCCGTCACAATGACTGTGAAAGGAGTCAGCCCCATAGCCATGAAGTGAAGCTCGGTAAATACATCTCCAGGCCTGCTTCGATGATCCATACCATTCGTTCAACTTCCGTCCCAACATAATTCTCTCGTTGTTAATTATGAACGAGGACTGGAATAGACGTGGGGAATTACGGGGTGTTAGTCGAGGATCAGCATCTTGGAACTGGTGAGGTAGAGCTGCAAAACGGTAGCGTTCCAGTGACAATGCCATAGGGACACATCCAGTCGGCTCGACTTCCTCCGCAAAAATCCTCGAGTCTGTTTAATTATTCATTGTGTTACAAAGGGGATCATTACGTAATTTATGTCAGTGTAATTATAGTCGACTTTTCTGTTTGTTGCCCGGTTGACTTCCCGCTCAACCTCAACCCCTCTACCCTTCCTCCCTTTGCATGTCTAAAGCCTACAAAATAAATAGGAATAAAATAGCAAGAAATCAAAATAAAATAAATTTACCTATAAGAAGGAGTCGAACATGTGAGATAACAGGTGATAAATATTTTGCTACTTTAATTCTTTCCGACTCTGTCCAACAGCTCACATGATTATCCACACCGGCCTGGTACTGAGCCCAACGGAGAACTAGTCGCCACACCTCTTCTTCTTCAATACAAAGCTAAAAATAAAAACAAAAATTAAACAAAATCAAATTTGATATACTAAATGTAAAAAAAATAATTACAAAAATGAAAAGCTAGTTTATTTTATCCCCCAGCATTCCAAACATTAGTATACAAAATATTTAGGCTCAAATAAATGAGGGGAAAATGGTAGGAAATGTACAGTAGATAGGTGTATACTGCCGTTAAAACTTGAGTCCTAGTAAAGTGTAATATTTTCTTACACTGTCAGCATCAATGAGGGTTGTTAAACAATTTTGAGTTATGGTGAGGAAGCTACTCGTCTGTAACACTTCAGATGGATTTTCACCCACGAAAGCTATGCATCTATCAATAATTCGATCCATATATTTTTTCCCTTTCTGTTTGGCAACAAGAGCTGCATTTAAAAGATTGAAGGCATTACTTGAATCTAAGCTTCCACAGAGAATCTCTTCACATGTCCCCACCAAGTCTTCCATCCCTGTTATTCCATAGAATCAGATGTATTGACAGAACGTTCAGAGGCGTAGGATAATATTAAAAATACGCACTTTACTACTTAAGTAGGTACATAAATGCGTATCCGCATGGAACTGAAAGGTCCTTTTTTTCTTTCTTTTTTTTTTACTTGTTATTATTCTCCCATGTACACATGCCACAAAGCCAACTGTCAACCACAGATACAGCAGAGCCTTCTCATTCTGATTGTGCGTTGACTGTCAGGCTTGTGTCACATAAAGAATTTATAAATGGAATTTCATTCCTTCTTCCTCAGTACGGATTCAACACTCTAACTACTACTACATACTGTCATCTACGCGCACATGCTACAGTATTGATGTATAAAATATAAATGATGGCTTACCAAACTCTCCTGCTATACTTAAAAGATCAAACAAACTATTCTCTTCGATTGTGAACTGTAAAAATCAAAAACAAAATAGTAGATTAATCCAAAAGCCAAAAACTACATCAGAATCAGAATCTAATTGGAATGTAGACGTTAGTGAATTTAATAGACAAATAGTTGGTAGCGCCAGATTTAAATGGCGTGAGGGAAACTTTGAAAAAAAAATGGACAAATAGGATTGTGAGTAATTTTTGTAGGATGTCGAAGAAAAATAGATGATAGTACCTTTCCGGTGTAGACATAAGTAAGTAGAATTCTAAAGACTTCAGGCGTCACATCAGGGAATCTAGTCTCCCCACTAAAAGCCGTGCACCTGGAAAACAAAACAAAACAAATGAAAATCTTCAACAAAACAAAAAAAATGTGAGAGAGAAGACTCAGACTGGTGTTGGTGATGTGTGTGTGGGGCTGGTCTATACATTTCTCACAACTTTCAATATCTTCTAAACTTTCAAATACTTTTTGCTTCTAAAAATAAATCATTCACTTAGCAGAACCATATTACGGAAATCTCTGCATAATTGTTCACTCCTTCAACTCACACCCCATTGTTTGTTCCAGTGTCAATGATGTTTTCAGAAGGGAAAAATCTCACTTCAACACGCACGCAAACACACACACACATTTCAACAGGACACTCTCTTCCTCTGTATCTCTGGGCTTTCATCATATAATTATGAATAAAATGTAACATATCCAAAGCCTTCTGCTCCTCTGCTCGTGCCGTACATAAAAAATTAACATAAACCACACTTACTTTGTTTTAAAACTTTTTTTTTAGCATTTGTACCTTCAAGCAATATGAAAGAGAGATAGACCAATTTATTAAACACAGAATCAAATCATACATAGCTGTTCCCTAACTAGAAGAAGATAGGCCAGATGAATCACGATCTGCGTATTATGGTGAATGGGGTACGCTCTGCTAGATGCACAGGTTTGTTTTTTTTCTTCCATGCTTGCTGCAAAAGATGTGCAAATTTTTTTTATCAAAGGCACAATCACTTATTTGTAGCAGAAGGAAATACATGATGTAATTTCGTACACAATAATTTGTTCTGGCTGACTCCAGAGTTACGATGAGAAATGTATTACCTGTAATTATAGCTATTGGAAACTCGTTTGCTGCCTTTTAATTACTGACATTGACCTTATCTAGGTATCTATCTATGGCCTGTCTACCGTATCAATGCAATGAGATAGAGACATGAATAATAAGTCATTAACTCTCTCCGGTCTGAAAGATTTTTTGGAGATTTTTAATTTGTAAATTCCAGGGTTTGGTTTCATTCAACCGGCGTACATCTGTGTGTGGAGCTGTAATTGAGGTGTAGCATGCATAGACATAGTCATATTTGCAAATGTGTATATACCTACACACCTTTTGGTCTAACAGTCTAACTCAGGATGGATCTTTCAGGGAGACTAGTAATTTTGATTACATTACATTCCACGAATTGCCTGCCTTTCATCTCTCAGTTTCATCTTTCATTCATGGGCTGGTTTAAAGGGGGTGAAAGAAAAAAACAAGGAATTGGTTACCCATGCAAAAAAAATGATGTGCAGAGCAAGACCTTGAAAGGAAATGAAA
Source organism: Dicyrtoma fusca (assembly GCA_034695205.1). Classification (NCBI taxonomy): domain Eukaryota; kingdom Metazoa; phylum Arthropoda; class Collembola; order Symphypleona; family Dicyrtomidae; genus Dicyrtoma; species Dicyrtoma fusca. The sequence continues at coordinate 40,051 of JAQFZC010000445.1, forward strand.
AGTTAAAGCTAGAGCTGCAATCAATATTCTGGTTAATTATTGGTTTAATTACGAAAATTGGTTGAACACCGGTTTTGTTAGGGCTGTGGAGTGGGCTTGGAGTTAAAGTACCTTGTTATATATATATTAGGTAGGTATACTTATGACTATAAAGTCTGTATAGACTGCATATTATGTATGTATACAACCTGCATGTTCTATGTAACTACACAAGGGCTGAGAAATCATATGAAGGCCTCTTTGGTATTCCTCTCGCACAACTCACTACATTATAGATTCCATGAAAATTGAATAGATTCATTCTTGTTCTGTCTTGTGTGGAATAGAAATGTCCCTTCCCCTCAAATAATTTCAATTTCAATAAAATGTGAGGGGAAAAAAAAGGATGAGAAGAGCCAGCCAGACACTCAACACTCAAATTACCTACAGTCAACTTAAACACTGAAAGAGAGTTAGTGGCTTTAACCCTATTTAACATTTCAAAACCTGTTCGTAGTAATCAGAGTATAATTATCGTTAACACTGTCATGCAATTTAGTACAATTTACTATCATTACATGCATCTTCCAGATAGAAGTACAGTCTATATAGCAGAACCACAATCTTTCTTTGAGCACATAGACGGAAATTTTGTAACTTTTTTTGTCCTTAGACCTCGCTGATGTGGCAGGGCATTTAATTGTCATGGTCTCCCTCTAATGACTTACTCAACTTACTGAATTTAAATTCCATTTAGGTGTTATTAATTGAATACTGGAAGCTAATGAGGTTCGTAGTATCAAGTAATAGGAGATAAGGAAAAGGAAAACAGGGCTCCTTATCATTAGGTCTTTGGAAGAGTGCGGAAAGCTAAAAAGCTGTCAAATAATTTGTCGAGCTCAAGTGCTCAAGAATTTGAGGAATCTTGTGAAACTCGCTTGCTCTCAAATCACTGTATTTTAGTTTCCAGGTATTGTCTATCTCTATAACAGGAGCTCAAGTGGAAATGTATAAGCAATAAGTGAGCCTACCTCCTTGGCTTTTGGAATTTTGACACGACAGTAGAATAAATACACAGAGTCCAAGCTACAGAAGTTAAATAATAAAATAAAACAGGTATACGGACGTGCATCTCACGTTATTTATGAGGATCGAGGAGACTCTCGAGTCAAAGTCAAAGTCAAAGAGAAGAAACACACTCACCGGCTCCGTAGAATGATGGAGTGACACCTGATCGGTATTTCTTTCGCGCCTACAAAGAAAATTAAATCTGCTGTATTGACATCATCGAGGAGAGCAGCCAAATCCTTTAGAAGTCGATTGACACCCCCATTAAATGTGAAACGTCGACCCGCCATAGTAAAAACAATTTATTAAAATATACCCTGAGTTTGTTGGTAATTCAAAACTAGGAACACTAAACCTCTGTGCAGAACACCATGCAGACACACGTCAACACACCCACACAATTAATAGGAGGAAAAACTAATATAATTTAATTAAGTATTGGGAAACTATTTGTCTATAACCTAGGCTGTACATTGACACGGATAAAAATATTTTGTATCTGATAGAAAACGTAAGAAACTGGTGTTGATCTTGTCTTAAGGTAAGTTCACATCTGACTGTGGAAGTGATTCAAATATAAATCCCAATATTTCCATTCCAACACCCAAAATGCCTCAAGGCTTTCTACCTGCTTATTTACGATTGTCTTGGAGAACTTGGACTTGTAGGCATTGGTATACATACGCTTGCACCTGAAAAAAATGTTTTCTTTCGGCTAGCAAACGCTGGAAGATTCAGAACGATGATACAAACAGAAACACAGAGAGAGAGAGAGAGAGAGAGAAACAGACAGTTACAGATACGGATATAGGCGTTAGTTGAGGTGAGTCTATATCACCGGTGTAAAATAAAAGGGAGAGACATATTATGTACAAGAGGCCTTCAAATTATTTCTTAGTAAGGCATGTATACTTTTCCATTTACAGTGATATACACCGCTATTTTGTGCTAGGTCTTCACTTTTGAGGACCTTAACTCACCATCCCTTCAAGTATCATGTACAATCAAATGAAATGAAGGCAAAAACCAGTTTCAGTCTTTCAGCGTTCTGTAACACAGTAAACTTGAAATCATTTACCCGTCCTTCCTTTCCGTTCACACACATACCTACATACCTACGTAATATACACTTCTGCCTCCACATAATTTCTGTATATACATAGCCTAAATATACTTCTACCCTGTATTTGCATACTTAATTAGCATTTGAATTCGAACAAAAAATAAGATTGTCTACCTAAATTGCTCTTACAGGGATATTAGTCAGTTTTTTACGTTTATTTTATTCGAATGATTAGCACAATAATGCAATGCTATGCAGTAGAAGCTCCCTCTTAATAAAGCCTTACCTTCTACATACAAACATCGTCATTTCTATCTGAGTCAAATTTGCTACTTTCCTAAATTCTAGGTCTTTGTATACATATTTTGACAAATATTTGAGCTCTCATTTACAAACCATTGACAGAATTATTTCAATTAAATTCACACTGACTTGTACGCCTAAAAAGCCTCAAGGAATAAATTATTATTATTTTTTTTATTTAACGAACTGAAACAAAACTGTCATGGGAATTTTGCTCATAGATTATCTTTTGGAGTAAAACCTGGAAGCTCATTTAGCTCATGGTTCAAAAAATAGTTAAACTACACATTTACGTACGTAAAATTAAAATGTACCAGGTTGTGTAAAAATGTATTCACCAAACAGTTGCACTTTAATAAAGCGACAGTATTTATGCTAACTAGCCAGGTGAAGAGTACAACCATTGATTTAGTTAAATCTGTACCCGCCTTCTGTGGACTACGAACCATCTGTGCATGTTCCCATAGATGTGCCATTAACTTTTGTACGGAATCTAATTACTCTGCAAAGATTCAAGTGATAAGATTCTCGTACATAGTCTTTAGCATAGTGTAATAACTACTTTTAAGAATGCGCTTATTCCTATAATTATGTAAGCAATAAGCATAATATGTAAGTTGAATGAAGAGATTTAATTTTTTTTAAATTCTTTTATAAGATATCATTAGAAGTTGGAAAGGAGAGAACTAGTCGATGCGATAATTAAAGTCCGATTCCCATGCGTAAAGACGGACAATTAGACTATTTTATGATACGAGTCAGGGCATTAAATCAATTTAATCTTCACTCGAAGGAATTCTCTGGATTTGGATACAACTGTGCAGATTGTTTCTGTTGGGCTCAGCAGCGCATAGACGAGAGACTTGTGTGGGCTGCTATCCTTTCATTATATGAAGTGTACGCTCAAGAGAATGGATGGTCCTCATCGTTATTTTATTCATAAAATAAAAAGGAAACCATCGTAGCAATTTCTCATTCTCATCTTCCCCGACCATCTCATCCAGTAGGCACGAAGGATACGCTCTCTCCAATGCATGTGCATAGGTTTACAGTGCCTCGTCGGGCTTGGGCTATGGATACGGCAATTTGAAGCACGTGTGCTTAGAGTTTGTTTGAAATCTTACAGTCCTGTAAATCACTAACAGGCATAACGCACAACATAGTTCTGCTTGTTTGCATGGAGATGCTACCAAGCTGCTAAGAAAGACTAAAATAGCATAAAATTAATGTAGAATATTTGGTACGCGTCTCTTGCATCCTCTCCTCCAAAAGGTGTATTATATTTTCAATCATCTGCTTCCAACTTCCAATGTGCCCAGCGCAATTTTCTAGCTACTTTTGAACTAAACCCTTCTTCAAATCCATTAGAATTCATTAAATTATGAATGCATTTTATACTGTCGTTGTTAAGCTATCCTCTTCTATGGGTATCCTAGCGATCGGGTCTGGTAGAAGAACATTTTGGTGGGATCAGCGTAGGTGAAGAAAGATATCTGTGTAGGGGACACAACAGATGAGAACCGAAAATGTTCAGTAAAAGGCTGGAGATCTGAAAGGTACGATATCTGTGGAATCCTTGAAGATGTAAGTCCTTTACCTGCATAATATGCATAGAGGACTGTTGATTGTATCTATACACACATGCCTCGTTCGTTTTATTTTATATCCACGACCTGGCAATGCACGTAATAATGCATCCGAATTCATAAATCGCCGAGATGCGATAAAAAACAGAAAATAATTTCCTGTGCAAGCTTTAAGGAATTTGGAAATTTTTATTATTTTACAAAGATTTACGAGCTTGACGGGAATAGGAATGAGGATTCGTGGATAGTTATCTGCAATTTCAAAATAGGAACGAGCATCATTTTCCCCGAACACGGCTCAAAATAGGTAAAGCACATAAAAGGCATGGGAACGATAACATTCATTATTCACATAGACTGCCAGGAATGAAAGCTACAACTTTCTGCTTGGAAAGCTAGGAAAGGTAAAATCGTAAAATGTGATAGAATATGAATATGAGACTCGCTCTGAGCTCTGGTTGACATTGATTTTACGGAGCCTCGTTCACCCATCGGCTCCCTTTGTTCCTCATCCTCGCTCTGGAATTGGAATGGACTAGCAAGCAATTTGGAGATGATCAAAGCAACAGATGAAAAGGAGAGGAGGCAGTCCGGAAGAGACGAAAGTACGCTGTTCTAGTCGTCCATAGCATTTTGTCTGCGTGTGTGTGTGGGTGCTGTGTTTTGGCATGGAAATATAATATTATTATATAAAAGGAGAAAATCGAAGCTGTACGATTATGCGGAATAATTTGCTCAGTTACTTTTGCTTAGTGGTAATACCACCTGCTACTCCCCGAGTCCCAAACTGTCAATTTCTAGCCCAAAGAAGTTGTAAAAGCAATAACATTATCTCCACTCTGCAGGTACTTGAGTCACACGCACACATCCTACACTTACACACAAACTCCAAGTCTTTCCCTATCTGTCTCCCTCTCGCTCCGTCTCCCATCTTTTCCATCCAAAGAGGTACGTACATCATGCTTTCTTGTGCAGTCAAGCGCTCTGCAGTCCCCGCTCTCCGTGAGAGATCCATCGTACGTACAGCATTGGAGTCGGCAGCATAAAAAATAAACTTCATAGCCACAACTCGAGGCTTTCTCATCGTCTTGGCCCTCGTCCTCGCTGCGGGTGTGTTGACACAAGTTTTGAGGAAAATGATTGAAACGATGTAGCCGGGAGACTTCAGACTTCCTCAATATCCAAATAGATTGAATAGGAAGCGAAAGCTAAGCTAGAGTTTCCACTTGTCCCCACTACGGCAGACGGACCAGTGGAAGGTAAAATATGCCTAGTGGAGACGGAGACGGAGACCGTAGAGATGGGCTGGCTGGCAGTGCACTGTTGACTGGAGAGTGTGGGGAGTATATAGTGGGCAGAAAGGCGTGTGATGTGCGAGAGATTGTGGAAGCGTTTCTCTAAATTTCCCATTTTCCCGTCATTCCCCCCCAAAACACGTCACCTATTATTACATATAATGGGTGAATGGATGAAAGGAGAACATTATATTTCTGCTACAATTGAGTCAAATCTTTAGTCAGATATCGATTGAATGGCTTTTCCATGACAGCCACAACAGATGCTCCGTACACACATGTACATGTTACATTCATGCAAGATCCTCATGCAAATATGTACACATTCATGCCCACCGTTCAGCTCAGTCTTGTTGCTTCTCTCTGCCTCCTTTTCCCTCCCTGGATTTCCAAGGAATGGAGGAGAGTAGAGGCAGACACCGAGTCCATGGAGAGCGACAGAGGGGTAAAACTAAAACCAATGAAGGTAAGCATCCACCCTATTAATGTGCACTATTCCAATTCCTTGTTGTTTCATCATTTGGACTTTGATATATCTGTAGATCTGGTCGTATGTCACGATCCTTCCTTCGCTGTCGCATCCCATTCACTCCAGCAGTATCAGCAGTAGCAGCAGTCCACAATCCGCACGCCCTATGCCGAAGCACACTGCTCCGGTAAGCAAACAGAAACAAATCCCAGAAAAAAAAGTTGTACAAAGCCTAGGGAGGACGGGAGAAGGGTCCCTTTAAGGACTGGAGGCTTGGAAACTATATTATGTCACATACCGGAGAAAATATGCTTGAATGACATTCTTGAAAAGAGCGTTCAGAAAGAGGATTTTCAAAAAATCAAAAAAAAATAATCCAAATACAGAATCCCATTTCAATTCCTCTCGTCCTAAATGTCTTTCCTTGTCGGCTGTCGTTCTTGGGGTCTTTTCAGTCTTGTTTGGATAAAATGTGAAATTTCGGATTCTTGGTAAATACTCTGATGCTGCGTCGTGGGCTCGGAGAATGTCAAGAATGAGCTTTTGGGCATGCTCCCCCATTTCCAAATAAGTGAGGGGAAACCGTCTTTCCTCTCCAGTCGAGTCGCAGTCCGGAGAACTCCGTCAATCGATTTCATACCTACATATTATACGACACAACTTGACTATATATTTTATATTTACGTGGCTTAGGCTTCCACGGACTCTGGGACCATACATGCAATAAACCATACGTGCACTGCTCTGGTGCACTGCTTACACTTTTACACTTACCTTCTTCAGTCGAGACCCTCACGCCAACATTCTACTTACACTCCACACAGTCATTTCCCTCCATTGCACTCGTCCTACTACTCATATGCACACAGCCACACATACGGATCCCGGCCTGCCTCTCTCTCTCTCATACTCTCTCTTATTATATTTCCCAACTTGCTTTCCATTTCCACCGGATTTATCTGCGAGAGTGTGTACCGTTGCCGTTGCTCTGCCCCGGTCTTGCCTTCCTCCCGTTCTTGTAGTTTCAGGAGAATTGGATAGAAGTTTGGAACCTCTCCGTCCGTGTGTGTGTGTGTATTTCTCTCCTTTTGCCTCTAGTTTTTGGGTTGACTCATACACCCCGACGAATGGTGAGGACCACGACGATTTCTTCTGCTTCTTCCAAACCTACACATACGACATACATGCTCCTCTCACACCAATAATCCATCTTCCATGTCTCCGGCAGGTCATTTCCCATTTAACCAGTGTCTGTCTCTCTCTCTCTCACTTTCCTTCGCTCCGGTCGTACACTTTTACTCATTCCTCCTCCTGTCCTGAAAGCTCAAAGACTCCAAGTCTCAGCCTACACAGCAGTCACACGTACATAGAGACAAACACACGGAGAGAGAGATTAGTTGCTAAACGCCTGGAATGAATTTTATTTCATTCCAACATCACACCAACCAACATCAACACAACCAGCGGACTTGAACAACAGAACAGTCACAGTAGCGCACATCAAGACAAAAAGGAAAAGAAGAAGAAGAAGAAAAAAAACTCTGACTCTATCCATCCACTCTCTCCACGACTCCGCCATCTAATTACATATCCCTCCAGTAAATACCTACATACTCCCTGAGTCATGATTTAAGACGTGACAGTCAATCACATTGATTCAATTCAAATAGAAAATCAACTAGATCAGTGCAGACTGGTCCAACCGTAGAAGAAGACGCTTAAATAGCCCTACTACTTCCAACTTGATCCTCAACCTTATAATAAATGTGCCTAGGTATATCATAAAGTACCTACGCACCTACTTGGGAACTTCACTCTTATCCAGAGACGGAGGGGAAAAAATAAATATCGAGTGGACTTAAAATAAATAACAGAGACATAAACAGGACAGGACAGTGTGAGTCGTGTCGTGAGTGCGTGGTAGTTGTAGATACTTGAGTTGAATAAATATAATCCATATATAATCAGGACGTGGAATTTTGAAATAATTATTGACATAATATTCTTCTGCAATCAAATACAAATTGATACTATTCATTCCACAACTCTCAATTGCAACTGGGATTACGGAAGGGAATTAAAAACTATGAAGCTAAATCTAAATCGCTTTCCCAACGCAACGTGAGCATACATTGAGTCACCAGTCAACACACATGGAGTAAATAAAATCATAAATCCAAATCTAAAAACCAAATCCACATCCACATCATTGCGTTGGCGTGTCAATTATATATATGTATATATATATTTTATCTTGGTTTGAAATTCAAGTGAAAGAGAATCAAGAGACAGCGGAAGGACGAGACTATAATTGAACACACGAGCGATGCTCTAATAATAATCTGTATACCTACATATACGACTCGTTGTTCGTTTACTTAGTTTCCCAGAGAAGCCGTACTAGTTTAGTATTATCTTGTAATCGTACATTGGTAATTAAACACAGTATCCGTGAGAAGTTTGGATTATCGTCGTTATCTTTTTTAACGAGGTCCACTACTTTACTCACTATATAGTTATTGTACTGAGACGCCTAAATACAGTACGTGCATCCGATAATTCTACCCGCTACTTACTACCTAACAATATTTTATTGGTCATCTTGACAGTTCTGACTCTGACAGTGAGGCCGCAGTGGTGAAACCTATACATATTTTGTAGATTATTACTTCCAGCCTCTTTTCAGAAGATCACCTTGTTGGCCTGAGCTGGAATGCATGGTCATAGCACCAGCGTCCCCGGCAACTTTTCCAATTAAACCAACTAGGTACCTCAACTCCCATGTAAAATTTGACTCACATTTAACGACTAGCGGCTTCTAATTTGACTACTCACAACTGAATAAATACAATCATTAATACGATACGAAATACATAATGACGCACATGTGATTTTTGGGGATACGAACTAGATGCAGTGCTTGAGTGAAATGTAATTTAAAACCTACCTTTACGAGCGGATACTGTGAGTGCAGACCCAACAAACACCGTACAATCAGACTCTAAAAATATTGGAAACTTATCAGTAGTTGAAGGTACTCTGTCATAGGCATTAGGCATTGTGTGTGTGTGTGTGTGTGTGCTCTGCTATACCTATAATACCTATCGGCAGAGCTGTATATGGCTGTCAAGTGAAGATGCAACGTGACTGGTGTGTATTGTGACTGCTCAGGTCATGTAATGTGGGTCCCTACAGGCGCTGTATGGTGTAAAAACTAAAATAAATTTTGTATTGTATAACTGAGTGGGCTCGTAGCTGTAGTCATTAGATAAGATAAAGTTGTAATATTATGGAGCTGTTGCTGCTCAGATACAGAGATAATGATTTGCTCTTGTTGCTTCTCCACTACACCTCGACCTCCCTCGTCTCCACACCTCCAGCCCTCCGTCATCTACTCAGCTAGTCCGCTCAATCTCTAGTCAAGCTCATCCAATTGATCCTCAATCTTCCCAGCTATACAGTTCAGAAGAGGAGAGCATGAAGTGCCGGGACGGGGCTGATTCCCATTAATTTAATGGTAAAGTTAATATTATTATTTCTCTTAAGTACATGAGCATTAGTTTCCAATAAAAATTAGTGCCTATAGCTAAATAAATGTAGCAATACCAAATTATGTACCAGCAAGGTACATATGGAGTTGGACTGGTTGCATGGCTAAAATGGACTAAAGAGCCTTTCATTCCTATCAGTATCTACTTATGCTCACATTCCATATCTACTTCGCGTCTACGCACTCAACCTGATATGACACTACTGCTTATGATAATCCTGGAGGACTCAACAGGATCTGTATACATACTAGTGCCGAGGTCTCGTCATGTGCGTCTTAAATTGCATGGCGTTATTATTGTAACTACCGTGTGGTTTCATTTTCATTTTCCTTCCTGGGTAAAAATCAGGGTGTACATATTACCTACTTACTGCTACGGGGTCTGTATCTTGAACTGTCAGCAGAACTACTAGTGTGGAAATTCAATTAAAGTAGGTAAACATCATAGGGGGATACATAAGAGAGAGTTCGGTCTTGTGCTTACGCTAACATTTCCGTCTACTAGGTAGTTATTGGCTCCATAAATGCACACTGGCATTTCCATTACGCAGCCATTTCTATCTTTGTATATACCATCTCTATCTTAAAGTTAGTTATTATCATATTATTCTATGGGCACTGTACTACTGATACTGGGTCTGGCTGGACTGGCAGTTTGTTTGTACTTGTAGGAGCGAGAAGATTTTTTTTCATTGTTGGTGTCTTATTTTCGAAATTCTCAGGACGGCCGACTGACGCAATGAATATTTCTTTGTAATTCTGATTTCATTGGGCTCAATTCAAATGATCGATAGTACTGTATACATGGGTAAATAAACCATTAGTGGGGTCGGAATCGGATCAGTCTTGTTAGTTGTTAGTCGTTTATTAGTTCTTCAGCTCACTGGTAATAGTAAAAACATTATTTTATTGCTTTTTTTTCGGACTAGAGCACATACCTATAGTCATTAACCCATAACCCATGTCATGGAGTCAAACATGGAACCACCGCCGTTATACTTGGCAGCGTAGTGGAAAGATACATGTACTACCTCCATGTGCTATACTCGACTCCGTGTTAGATAAAAATTCGGTTGATAAAATCTACGAGCAAAGACCGAAACGAAAACGCCTTGACTCCCGTAATAACAGACGGAAAGAAAGAAAGGGAAATCACATTAAGACATTTTTGTATGAGAGGTGTTTAGTAATGTGTGGATAGATAGGTGGGTAGGTAGGAAGGGATTGTAGTGTAAGTGTTGCTGTTGCTTCACAACAAATGCTCATTTCCTGGCACGGAACTGCAGGCGACAGAAGCATCAATAGTTAGTGTGAGTGTATAGAAACTCTCAAGTTTGTCAGAGAAGAGTGTCAGTCCTGGGCTGGAGACAGTGTGAAGTGTCGTGCGTCGTCTATAAGGAAGAAAAAAAACAATTTGAGATAACGTTGGTATTTTTAAGTGCTGCTAAAGGATTATCAAATTAATAATTTACATTTTACGATTTTACACATG
>JAQFZC010000446.1:0-50795 GCA_034695205.1 Dicyrtoma fusca
TTTTGACCGTCGGGATGCCCGGATACTCAGATCCACCTTTTGGTTTTCTTGATCTACTCTTCAAGGGCTTTCCATTGGTGTATCAGATGTGCGTGTAGCCCTATTTTTAATTTTTTCCCTTAATTATAGGAGAGTGTAGAAATAAAAGAGCATAACTATGTATGTGAGTACAAACTACCTGTGCTAATTGTAGCTGTGCGTCTAATCTAATTTAATTGTACTGTAGTTATTATTTTATATTCAATATAGCTGCATTTGCCTTGCATTGTTTGCTATTGTTGTAGGAGCAAAACATTGTTTGTACAGATCCACGTAGTCAATTGGCGATTAACAATACTAATTTATTAGTTACAATATGTTGCACTGACATTGTGTGTACTGACAATGAATTTATTCTCAATATCAATTGTTAACATAGAAAATAAAACAAATACGGATGGAATTTATGTATAGTTGTGTGTGGATGTGATTGGAGTGAAGTAGTGTAAACAAGAATTAATTAGGCAAAGATCGCATAATAGCAAATCCGCCCTACTGGTATGGAAAATGCCTGTAAGTTCTGGGAGGAAGCAATCAAAAGATAAATATTCTATTAAGCCTTCATCGAGACAATGTGGGTGCGTATAAAGAAAACATCGTTAAAATCATTCAATAAAAACTACCACCTGTGTATTTGCTTAACATTTTGTCTAATTATTTAAAGGATATAACAAAAAAATACGACCTAAATGTATGGGTATACCACAAATGAGTGTACTGGGTCCTACTCTTTATTTTATACTTTGACGATGTATGTGACGTACTAAATGAACCTTCCCTTTGTGCGGAGACAGAAAAAATAAGTAACTTTGACTCAATATCATGGATATTATTTTAATTTTTTCAGTAATAGTATACTAGGTTTTCCAATAGATACCAAGATTCAAAAATCGATTATATTTCTTAACTTTATGAAATGGCTAGCAAGAATTAATCTAAGAAACTTTACTTTGTAGAAATAACCATATTTATATAGATTAGATGTAATTCTAGCGTCTATTCATGGAAATAAGTGTTACACTTTTGAATGTGGCAATAAAGCCATTAGCATTACCATAAAATAGCGGAGGTAGTACAAACCATTCAAACTGATACTATTACAGCAAAAAAATTGCCATTGACTCAACTATGAAGCACTTTATTCCACTATATGTAGTACGCAAGCTTGCTTCTGCAGCTACTGTCTACTGTTACACACTTAAATGAAATTTATGTAGGTCTTCAAAAACACCGAAGCATTATATTTACCCGTTTATAAAAAATTAATTGATCATCAAAAGTTTACACCAAAAACTGGTCAACATAAAATATTTACCAAGTAACCAAGCTTTTTTTTAGTTATTTGTAGTGCAGTCTAGGTAATTTTTTCTGTGTCTATTCCTGGAAATCAGCGCTTCGCTGAGTGAACACTGGCAATAAAGATTGTATATACATACATATATACATTTTTGACGTAATAGTTGAAAGTTCTCTAAAAGGTTAATGTGGTATATAGGCACGTGTGGGCAATGCATTACGTAATAATTTTTTCTTTAACATTTTCCAGTAATTATATACAATTATATTTTTAATTGACAGGAAAGGAAACCGGAGGTAACTGACTACACCCGGTGGGCGTTTGCTCCTAACTAGTAAGAACAATTAGTATAAGTAGGCAACTTACATTACTAAACCAATGGTATAAGTATAGTAATAATTAGACTAATACTTATCTTCAGTAGTTAATGCATAGCATAGAATGTGTAAAAAAAAAATAGGATGGCAAAGGCGAACAAAACAATTTCCGATGATTTCAAACTGCTAATGTAGATGCTAATGTTAATCTTGGCATTGATTGTTATCATAATTTATGATTAGTGCAACAATTCTAAAGTTACATATCTCAAACTATGGCCACAGTTGCGTTTTAAAATCAAGGGCTTTCCTTTGTCGGCAAAAGTCAAACCAGGTCGGAAAAGAACACCTAACTACCAACATACCTCTGCTAAAGTTAACGTATTATAAATGATGTAATATAGGAATGTTGCTGTAGCGGATTAAGACTTTAAATTCAAGATGTGTCTGACACAGCACAGCCCATAGCACCCTCAATAATTTTTATAACCAAAACCAAAGCACTTATCTGCTTATACTCAAGCGTGACGCTAAAAGGCTCACTTTGAGTCTCAATTCTCAACGGCCTTCAAATCAATGTTTTTTTTTATTCATTTTGCTCTTCTTTGCAGATGCTTTTGGTTTTAGTGTTTCTTTCTTGATGCATCTTTTTTTCTTTTGCTTTAGCGTCTGTCCGATGGTTCTGGCTCTGGTTCTGCTAACAGATTTCAGACTCTGATATCAATCTGTGATTGAGAGTGTGATGCCCATGAATTTGAGATAATTTTCTGGTCTGGTTTATGGCTCAGTGGTTGTTGAGTTAATCATTAATCACCTCCTTTCAGTAGATTCTATGTAGGTAATCAGAAAACATTTGCTTGTTATAAAGCTGATACTTCATACATTCGAATTTGGATTTTCAATATTTTTTTTGAATGTTATACCTAGTCAGTATCTTTACTATATCCTACCCAAAATCTGTTTGGACAGGTATGCGAAAGCACAATTTTTTATACCTTTGCTTTAACGCGATAAAAATACCTAGGATTCTGAAAGAACACGTAATTTAAAAAGGAAATGTATAAATGTATTGTGTTTGTAAAATTACTGATAGCATCTTTTGCATTTCTACAGACGAACATGCGATATCCAGTTTCGTAATGAGAACAATACATAACAACAGAACGATTACAATGACAATGGCGCACTTGAGCTTGAAAAATATGTCAACTGAATCCTTAATCAACGAGTGTAGCACATCCTTTGTTGAATTCCTCGTGTTACTCCTATCCTGTCGTTTCTCATTTTTAATATAATTATCGTAATTGTAAATTATTTATTATTACGTAATCCAAATCACACTCATCTTACCTCCATAATCGTCAACTGGATACGTAACCTAAAAAAATAGCAAATAAAAACAGATAATCGTCATCGTATGTAGGCAGTACATACTCGAACATGTGTCCCCCGTACATAAAAGTTACAAATTGCTTTGAATTTGATTTCATTGAATTAAATTGATAGTTAATTCAAGCTCATTAAATAAACATCTATAGGTACTTGTATGTACATTATCCAAAAGTTTAAACCACAAAAAAAGGAATAACACATGCCATACATACAAAAGTTGGTTGACTTGACTTTGGTGTTTTTGTTTATCTTTTCTTTTGGCTTGGCTTAGTTTTTTTTGCTTGCCTTTTTTTTCCATTCCTGTTTCACTACACGACAAATTTGCAAATGATTGAAATGACACGACACGAACCACCTAGCATGACAAGGAATAACAAACAGATTTTCATTCAATATACTACACACATGATCAAACTGTAATGATAACTCATGCAATCATTACATCCATAAAATATAAAAGGTGACACTTTTTTAAATGCAAAAAGTTTAGCTATTGCTTCTGATAGTGGTCGACATTGACTTTGAAGAAATCTTCTTCTTCTTGGTCCTCAGTCCTCGTTCGTACCGACGGGTTCCATTCCATGCTATGGTCATTACTTTTATATTAAATTAGGTTCTATTTGTTGTACTAATTATTATTACGCAATCAAATCATTAATTCGTCAATTCACTCGTCTTTCCAAGCTAATCCTTGCCGAAATTATAGACTGTAAGTTGCAGTATTACGATAAACATAATTAAAATATCATCAAACTTACAACAGATTTGAAAGCGCGTTGATTGATTTGGCTAGTTGTGGAAGTGCAATGAAATCAGTATTAATTCAATTCATTTGATTAGTATTCTAATAATTTAATTCTTGTTAAAGACCTTAAAAAGTTCTTCAATCATCTTCGATCAATGTCCGCTCATCAACATAACATTCTTCCGCAGAACAACAGTCCGTGGTTGCATCAGCCGTATGGAGTCAGTCAGCCAGTCAATGCACATTCAACAGAGTGTCGACATCCTCGACATGTCGACGACTGCAATGGGACATAATAGGTAAATCTACAGATAAAGCCCAAGCAAACAAAACATTAAATGTATACAATGCAGCCATGAAATATATTTAAATGTTTGATCAATCGGATGGCATCACGATCATCACATCATCCATGTCTTTGTAAGGGAACAACAGTATAAGTGATAAGAAAACATACGTAAAAAAGCACAATAATAATTCAAATTAAACTCTACATCTTAAGAGGGCCAAAGCCACATCCAAAGCCAAAGCCAAGACCACGAAAGACGAGAAAGAACAACTGAACGACGACATGACACGTCAAACCAATCTCCAAGTGTCTTCTCAGTTTTGTGTGGTGATGAAAAAAGGAAATTGAAATGCTACACTCAGTTATCATCAAAACCTCAGAGTGAATATAATTATCATGGCACAATAATATAACTATGGTCATCATCAGGTATTAATATTATATGCGTTTTCATTTTTGTTAGTCCTTTAATCGTCATTCTAATCAAATGTCAAATCAAAACATCAAAAGACAAGACAGGCATTGACTCCGCTGACTGATCACTTAATCATCGACATGCAAACGCCAACGGAAAGGAGTACGAAAAAGCCAAATACTGTACAGAAGAATTCTGTTGCCAAAAACAAGACAGGGGGATTTGTTCATATACCACATCAAACAGCTGCAGATATAATATAATTTCATTTGCAAAGGTTTAGATGAGTCTGTGAACAAAAAAGATAAATAGTTACATGCTAGGAAGATAGACAAAACACTATAAATGCTTACATTGCTTTACAAAAAGGTGCTAAACAGTATATTGCAAGCCCTCAAAGCCCTATGTTTAAGAGTCCAGAAAGTTCAAAGCATTAATTCCTCTGAAAAATGTGATATATGTAATATTTGAAGGGCCCCTGGAAACAGTCACGATCCTTGCAATAGTTCGCCGCATCTTTTCCTTTTCTTTGGTTCGGTTGATCTTTATGGGTTTATGATCTTGTGTTTCGCACTTGGCTATGGCTTTTGGCTACCAAGAGTAAATCGTAAAGGGCATAACATATGTACTTGATTATTCGATCAATATTGGTTTGGACACTGTATCACCGTTACCTGTATACGCACTCCAAAAGCAACAGCTCCGTTAGATAGGCATGTATCCTGCGAGGATATGGTTAAGCGCATCACAACAACAACTAGTAAATTTTGCATCTGTAATTCCAATGTAAGCCAAAACGAAAACGAAAAGGAATGAAGAGTGCGAAGGACCTTGACATACATCCTTTATCTTTTCCGCCACATCTCCCCATCTAGACAAATCATATCATTTATTTCACTACTGCATTAGGCATATGTATATAAAATGATATTTGATATCAAAATGAAATAATAGCATCACAGAAGCACAATGACGTCGACAGCAGAGATCAGATGAGACGTCATGTCAAGTCACCGTCGCAGCATGACGAATAACAATTATTCCTATACGCACATGCATACCTGAAATTTAATGCCAACTTTGAGGTTTACTTGTAAAAAAAAACAAAAAAAGAGCACCAATCAAGAATGATTCAATGTTTAATTTGGTTCTGATTTTCGATATACATTTAAGGAAGGATTAAAAGACAAATAATTTATGGACAAATTGACGATTCAAGATCAAATCTGTTATTCAGTATTGTCTGTACATACATTCGTATAAGTTTGTGCCTATCAAATACGACAAACATTATAACCAAACAGTTATAACGGTAATGATAAAACAGACAACAATAACTACATTAATTGCGAAAATCGTAACAAAACTAACATGAATAAAATCTTGCAATACTCTAAATTCTTTCAATGGTCTAATCTGGTTTGCCACCGGCTAATCCAACTTTTTTCTTTTGCCTCTGAAATTATTCAATGAAATAAAATTATCATAAAGAAACGTTATGAGCTGAGTTTTTTTCTTACAGGATATATGGGACCATTTTTGATGTCGACTTGAGGACTTTTGAGTTGTAGTGAGAGTTGAGTTGAGATCACACAAAAAGCCAGAACCAGAGGTTGGAGGTCGAGACAAATACCTATGGTTATTTAGAAGAGAAATAGTTGTAAAACATTATTCACTTTTCAGTTTACAATCTATACATCTCAGTGATCGATGATGCATGCATTAAGTACGTACTTACATTGGTACAGATTGCCTCACTTGCATAAAACTATGTAGGTACTTGGTATTTAGTTTTGTAATATTGTTATTTGGGCAGTTTGTTCAGTTTGTACGTTATTTGTCATTTAAAGTCCGCCCCTGCCACATGCCACACGTCACAAAGTATTAGATTTGTAAATTATTTACATATTCATGTTCTACATTATTCCAAGTTCAAACTTGGAAGCGGAGCGTACGCATCTCAATTACCTACCTTACATGTCGAATATTCAGCTTTAAAACTAAATAATTACTAACTAAAAGACCATTAGAGGCACACTTTCTTCGAACTTTGAACACATTATAGTGTTACTATACCGACATATTTGCTCATCTCAGCCCTTAACTAAACATTATGCGACTGGTCGTTAATGTTATGGCTGTCTCGTCTCGGTGCGAGTGTCCTTACAAAATCCATGTAATGTTTTTTTTGTTCTCTGTCATGATATCTGCTTAATTATGCCATCCGATTTAAGAAAAGACATGTATGTTTGTCTTTTAATTCTTGTACATAGTACAACTCGCTGCTTAATTATTTTTACAATTTAGTGGTCAATACTGCTGACTTGATTTACCTAGGTATATTTTTTGTTCTTCGTTCATGTAGTATAGACTGTGTAAGAGTGGATGTGGACACATCAAACTGAAAACAAAAACAACCAATTCAATGATTAATGGTCAATGGAAGTAAATGACTTTAGCATAAATTCCGTATTCGACATGTAAATGATGTATGGCCCCCTTGAGACTGTGTACAACCATGTCGACTGTCAACCGTCTGTGTGGGTTTGTCATTTGACATCTTTTTTTAATTTGATATATTCCGTATCCTGTATATGCAGAACTGTCAACCGTTGGTATTCTGATACAGTTGTAATTACTTCGATCTGTCTCCTTCCAAGGTTAAAAACCAAAGTCAACTTAAAAACGACAATAATACGTGTTAATAACTTATTTTACAATACGTCACATGGAACCAATTCATTGGTCACTGATCTGGTAGATAATTATACATTGACATTAATTAGTATTACATTTATTGATTATAATTTGTAGGCGTTTTAAGGTTTATAAACAATTAATTGAACTTACCCAATTTTAACATTCCTATTGTTGCAATCTAAACTTGTTCAATTGCATATTAAGTGCTAGGGCCTTTCTAACTGCGTATTGCATAGATGGGCGAAACTGAAAAAATTGAAACTGTAAGTAAAACATTGTCAACACTATTACTATTAACTAATCACATTTTTTGTTTTATTGATTTTGAATTTTTAATTGATGTTTGGTGTGTGATTTGTAATTGAATTGAAATTATTAAAAAGTTGAGTTTATTAAAAAACATAATTTATGTAACCAACCAGCAGAGGCAGACCAGTGCAGTGCTCAATTACTCAATCTAATCGTGAGACTGAAAGTTGAAGTGGTATGTAGTGTGTGTATTGAACTATTAACTGATAAATAATTGCGACAAAATAATTAAAAAATTAAAATTGTCCACAAAACGTATGTATTTTCAATTTTGTCCATCAATTATTGTGTCACTAATGATAACTGTCGAGAGGACTGTCATTTTGCTTTGTACTTTTGTTGGCAACCTTTGACGAACTTCGCCGCATGACGATGCGACACGGCAGCACGATTTTTATTATTATTGTCTGCCGTTAATCATTTCGACCACCGATTAGAACTTCGCAATTTATTGAGCACTGTTAGTCATAGCATAGCAATAGCTCCGCATGGCAATGCTTAAAATATTAATGATGACCAAACACTATTTACATTTACGACACTCTTCGACTTGTGTTGTCCAAAGTGTCCAAGTGTCGCACGCTTCAATCATTGAGCAGAAGTTGTTTTCACATTTTTCCGACCATTTTTATGTTTTATTAATGTTCACCATCCGTATTGATTGACTGCAGACTGACACGGGGGATTTGTTAGTTTTTAATGTGTAATTATCGACTATTGTCATTCTTAATGGTGCTATTCATTGTTGTGATAGAGGAATTGTGGAGCTCATGCGGTGCTTGAACGTTAAAGTGCCAAAAAGTGTCAACTTGCCGTCATCATCGGTCATGTCACAACTGCCAACTGCAGTTTCCGTCGTCCATACATCTTTTGTCTTTGGGCTGAGAGGATTTCAGGAGTAAATAGCACTTTATCTTATACTTATACCTGTTCTGTCATGATCGTCGTATATAATTCCTTTTGACTTTTGAAATTGAATTTTATGTTTGTAGATAGAAACAGCATTCGGATTATATGTATAATGATGTTAATAATATAGGCAGGTTGGCGATTACAAGTTTTTATTTTTTGTTTTTTTTTACCATTTACCTACACGGCAAAATGTGTTGGATCATAGGATGCATGTAATAATAATGATGTATGACAAGTATATAAAAGTGCCCGTGCTGTGAGGAGGAAAAAAAATGGTAAAGTTCGTATAGTTAATGTTGATAAAATGTGTGTAAAAGTATGTATTACTTGTATTTGCAGCCGTACAAAGTTTAGTAATAATGAATAATTCAAAATGATTGCCAGGAGAGTGTCAAACATTGTGTTGGGTTGACACTTGTTGTTCATTTCTTTCCTCTTATCACCAGATCATGATGTTCATCATAATTGCACGTATTTTATCTTAACTGCCTCCCAGTCTTGCTTGATTTTCATTTTTTTTTCCATATTTTTTGTAGATATACCTGCCTGCTTGCCGAACTGCCACTGCCAGAACACGGAGTGCTGAAACTGATGATAACTGATTTCGGAATATGTATGTACAGCGCAGCGTTACGACATTAGGTAGTTGAATACATATATAATTGCATTTAAAATTGTATCCGTTGTTAGTCATACTGTTGTTGCCAATTTAATCTTTTAAATTTTTAATCATCTTTGATGCTGTTGTTGGAATGTGACTGTAGTACTCGGTAGGTTGCAGTTTATGTCTTAAAATATAGGTCATTATTTATTATTTTTCAGTGAATGTCACACACGCGACGTGATGCGACACGCACTGACGCACTTTGGACCTTTTCATAGGTTACATATTTTAACTGACAAAGTTGTAATTTTTTTATGATTTAGAAATTATGAAACATGAAGACGACCTATTCTCCAATCAGCAGATGTATGGCGATAAAAAAAAGGTGAAATACGCAACGTAAATTAAGTAATAGGAAGAACGATTGACTGTTGAAGATTTCAACGAAACCAAAAACACAATTTTGAATTTCACTTAATGCTGAAAATCTGAACAATTGAAAAGTGCGTGGAATCGCAATCTACATTTTGGGATATTGCTACGCTCATCACCTCATAACTGACAATTACATGACTGAACGACTACTGCGAACAAGAAAACAGAAAAGAAGAGATTAATTTATGCCGAATAATTATGGTCTTATGGTAATTCATAATTTGGTAATTTACGGTTCATTCATTACATTTTATATTTTATGTTCCCTCACAATCAGATTTAAGAGCCCAGGGGTAAAAGGGAACTGTTATTCCACGCAATAATTCATACACTATCGCGATCTTTTGCATGTGTGATCGAGGTAGCAATGTATCTAGTGTTGTGTTTTTTCTATGCTGTAGGCTATAAAATTGTGCGTAGACTATTTTCAATAATTTGGAAATGAAAATGATGCATTGAATTTTAAATTGCTATCGCCATTGCCTTTTTATTGTCATTTTACTGTACGATTTACGACTCTGGGATGCTTTCATTGTTAATTTCACACTAGATACTGTGGCTGCTAATTAATAAATTCGTTCGTTCACTTCAGATTACAGTTGTGGTCTTCTGATCTGACTAGTCTGCTGAATACATTATACAATAATTCTATGATTTATGTCAGTTTTGTTTTTTACAACTTGGTAGGTTATTTAACTGATTATGCGTTTTACCTACTGATCTTATTCTAATTTGAAGGAATATGAGGAGGGACGATTAGCCACGCATCGATATGCAAATTAACATAAAATCCCGTCACATTCGCACGCATAGGAAGAATAATGAAATCAGGATCAAAAGATAATGTATGCCCAATATGTAGTTAACTATTTTATATGATTAGGAATAGTATGATAATCAACTGGTATTTTACCAAAGCCTTCAAAATTTATTACAATAACAAAACGGTATTGCATGGCCAGCCATAGTCGTAAAACATAAAATCTAGCCAGTAAAATCCAGTCCACTTTTTATATTCATTTTTAATCTGGCTCTCATTACTATTAATCATCAATTAAGTTACAAATGTAATATTAATGTAAACCTGTAAGCTACGCAGCAATAGCAGTAAAAGTAATTACTGTTTACTATGCCTACACTTTCGATTTCAAGTGCGACATTATTGCGACACGTTTCCGCTTGTAGGACAGTTTGTACACTTTCAGTTCATCTGATTTATGCGTACAGGTAGGTATATCGAAATAAACGTTTTAAATTACTGTAAATCAAGGCAAGGTTGTTGTAACTGATATTATGTGACGCAGTCAAGTAACGGCCAGGCTTCTCGGCTTAAGCAAGTAGCAAATAAGCGTTGAAAAAAAAAATGGATCGCCGCATTAAAATTCCTCCGCCTCGTCATAGCCATAAAGATCGACCCAGACCGTCAATTTCAAGATTCAAGATAACCTGACGTCTGCCTCTGCCTTGTCTTGCCTGCCGGCATCTCATCGCTACGTACATACAGTTTACGTTTACACAGTTTCGTAAATTACAATTACCTCTTGTTAGTCTCATTTCATCTCCATTGTAAATTCGTAATTCGTCACTCCTTTATATTTAATTCCAAGTAGTGAACTGAAATGTGCGATCCTCACAATAAGTACGATGCTACTTACATGAAAAGATGGAAGATGAAACGTAGGCATTTTTTTTTTATTTGAGTGAAACTTTAACATTGAACCTCTTTCCTTTTCATTTCATCACGATTATGTGGTACATCCGTAGTAATTACAAGGTTGAAGGTGGTTCATCATTATCACATGGAGAGATACACCTATAGCTACATTGTAAATCTTGTGTGGCTTTGCTGTACGTCGTTTCAAGTGGAGCTTATGGACGTTTGACTTCACTATTTTTTGGCATTCCTGAATCCTTAAATGGCGCAAAGACAAGGGTCTAAACATATAGGCAGCTAAACTTGTGGTATGTATATACATTTATACATACCTACGATTAGTCAAATAATATTTTGTACAAGCTTCGTTCCTATACTTACAGTGCTTGCAGACTGCCTGGCTGACCCAGTTTTTTTGGACTGTTTTATCAACAAATCATTCTAATCGAACATCCTACGAGACGCACGCCAATAATTGCGTCATCATTTGCTGGCCTTTGTCATTTTCGAAGTTCAGCAAAGTACTACCAAACGCAACGTTTACTTTAAACGCCTACAATGCGATTACTACTGTAAAAAGATTTTGTTGAATTTTTGGAATTAAGGAATGTATAGTGTTTTAGACTTACATGAAATGTTTGTTGGCTTTTTAATGTTACGATTTGATAATCATACAAACCCAATTAACTTGTAAGCAACAACTTATGTGTGTAGACGTATTGAATTGAATTGATTAAACCCATTAAATTAGTTCACTCCAAAAGCCACAAGAGACTTCATAAATATAAGATACTAGTAGGCAGACCAGAGTGTAAAAGTTTAAAGCTTCTTATTCAGTTTTTTTACAATGCAAATGTTATAGTATGTATAATTAGTTACATACTGAAGTCCATGCGTTTAATTTGACGTGTTTAATTTACTCTTTAACTGATCCTCCCACGTGTCTTACGCTCGTCACATTATATTCAATACACTTGACGTGAATGAGAGGCTCTGATCTTAATTGGTAATTGTCAAAGTCGTTCACAGACGCCTCAGTTCAGTCTCATTAACAACTATACTACCTCTCCGTCTCCTATTATAGCTCATTATCGTCGTCACTGTGGTCAGCTTTCTTCATTTAGTTCATCCTTTTCATCATTTCCTTTTTTCAATTCAAACTTCAACTTGAGCGTTACGTTTCAATGACATAAATGTGGTCATGATTATGATTTTGATACCTTATTGTGATGTCAGGCACTGACAAGTTGTAGAATCAAGGGCTGTACTAATCTTTTATTTGTGTTGTAATTACTATGGCCAGTAGGTAAATCCTTTTGTTTACTCATGGGCTTTGCAAATATTACAGCCCCCTGTTTGGTTTTGAGTCATATCTTTTTCAAACTGAACAAAATGGATCCAGGTTTCATGCATTTTCAAAAAAGGAAAAGAATTCTACAGTTTAGCAATAAACCAAGAATGCATCTAAACGTGTACAAGCGGACAAAATATAAAATTACAAGAATGTAAAATGTACAAAAAGCAATTTAGATCTACAAATTTTAGTATAACGTCAAAAGTGAAATGCCCCTCTACCTGAAAAATGCATTTTGTTCGATACATATGCAGTCCGTGATAGCGTGTAATTGTGATTGCATCTTATTTGCTTTTGTTTATTCTTTTGCTCTGGTCCTGTCCTAACAATTCATTCTGAACTTGTACCTTGTAGCACTCTGATACATGTTTTTAAATAGTACATAATGTATTTTTGGTGCTCTACTTATAATCACGTCACCTTCAGATTCCATTGTTATGGTATCTTCTATTGGTATATGACTCATTTGATCTCAATGAGACTGCAGTATGCAATAACAATAATTCTTCTCTTTAACCTTTAAAGTCAGAGTACCTCTGGAGCATCATTGTTAAACTGTCAATCTGATTAGTTCTCAAGTGAGTGGGCATGGAATATTAGCGTCTTATTTTTCAATGAGCAAAATTAAGATTTTAAAAAGTATAGAAACTTTAAATGCACAATTTTGAAAGGTACTTTTAAATTACAATATTTGTCTTAATTACACATGTTTCTTTACTCCCTTTAGTTTGAAAATCTCAATCTTTCAATGATGCATTGCATTATTCAGTCCTGTCGCTCTTGTTTTTGTTTTACCTTTGTTCTACTTTTTTCTCTTACTTCGTGTTATCTCACGGCGTCATAAATTTTAAAAATTTTGCAGTCAGCCGACAGCCCGTCAAACAAAGCGAATGGAGTCTTGTGTGCATAACCGTGGGTTATTTGCTGAGGATTGAGGATGCGACGTACATATTTATATACTACCCAAATTGCCTGTACGTGTGCATTCCATTTCCATTTTCGTTCCTATTTCATTTTCCCATTGCATTATATTCCAAGTACTGCCAATTTAGATTTCAACAACCAGCAGAATGCACCAAAAGCAAAGTTAAGTTGCCTACTAACTACTTGAGTGAGTCATTGAGCCTATAGTTACGTAGGTAATGAGACGCCAGCCAGACCAGGGAATGATTTATAACTGATTTTTCAAATCCAACATTTCCCTACAATTTGAAATATGTATAGGGAATGCTCAGATCATGTTACCTTAATAGTTAATAGCCACTTGTATTCAGAAGGCAGTATATACGTACTGAGTACTGACTCATAGCTGTCACGTAATAAGATGTTACATACATACATTATATGCTATAACTTTAGATGCATCATTATCATGTTTTCTCTGGTTTGGGATTTTGAAAGGAGCCTTAAACAGTGTATGCATTTTTATTTTATGGCTTGGCTTTAGTCGGGATCCGCGTAAAAGCAGTATCTGTGTACCTACTACTTTGAGTGTGC
The DNA here is from genome assembly GCA_034695205.1 of Dicyrtoma fusca. Taxonomy (NCBI): domain Eukaryota; kingdom Metazoa; phylum Arthropoda; class Collembola; order Symphypleona; family Dicyrtomidae; genus Dicyrtoma; species Dicyrtoma fusca. The sequence goes on from JAQFZC010000446.1 coordinate 13,960, forward strand.
TTGAAAAGGCAGACAGAAGACTACATTAGGGAAACTGTAAAAATCACGTCGTATGACTTGCCTTGGACTAGGTTGAGTTCTACCAAAAAGTTGTTACACAAAAGTGAAGAAGTGCATCTTTTAAAAATCGGTCAGAATCAAACTTTTGATTTTGAATTTTTGGTTAGCAAAATGTACTTAACGTAAACGTGGTGGCTACCTTTTTAAAATTAGAACAAAATTATTTTCTAGTAGTCATAATGGACGTATTCAAGTTTTTTGAAAACACCACTGCAAAACGAGGCATTAGGCATTTTTAGCTTACGATTGGGTTGTCTATGACGTAATAGTAATAATAATAATGAAAGACCCCTAAAAGGTATACATATACTGAGTCAAGCCATAATTATACAGGAATGTGTTTCTGTACACTAGTCTTACAATTAGCTAATTTGTCAGGAAACTTTTTCCCGTTAAATTAATTATTCTTCGTTCAAAGGACAGAGATTCACACGAACGCAACAGCCTAATATAAGGTACAATGCAATGCAATGGAATGCCAAGTTAAAAGTGTGAGTGCAATCCAAAGAAATACCACTGACACCACCTCATTTTTTTAAACATATCGTTTGTAATCACTAGCCTTGCCTTGCTCTTGCTATAATATTGTCATTATTATCATTTTTATTGTTCTACGTACAGCACACAGTAGTCAGACGCCTGGGACTTTTGTGCTACAAGGAGGAATCTAAATGAAATAATGATATAATGACTGCCAACAAAGCGCCACGGTGAGTAATAGAATGCAGGATATGGGCCGTAATTGAAAACGTGTGAAGGTAGACCAAGTCAAAAGTGTTTGAAATTTGAACATTTCGTTGGAATTTTGCTGTCCTCAGTCAACATTTAGCGGCAACACAACATAACAACACAACACAGCAGCATTAGGAAACCCAAAGCCAGAGTCTTCAGGTCAAAAACATTCAGCATTCAGATTAAAGATTTAAATTCCAAGAGAATAGACAGCACAGCACTGGCAGGCAGGCGGTCACGTCCACGTCTTGTTGGACTTGTTCCTTTTTGATGGCTCAGCTTATTCTTATGGCTATTTGTCTTTTGAATTTCCTTAAAATTCCACAGTGTGTGTCTGCGATTGTGTTGGTAGACTTTTTTTTTTGTTTTTTACCTTTTCTACGGTTTTCATATCATAATTTATGTGTCTATTGACTTGTAAGTGTAGTATCTGTACGAGTTTGTCCATAGGTACATATTTGACTAAGCACTTGAAGTCTTCTTGTTTGAATTATGCAGTCAAGTGGGTAATCGTAACTCACGTTCTGAGAGCGTTACAAATGTGTGGACATTATATAGTATTGCAGCGCATATACCACATAATAAGCAAGTACCCACAAAATGCTAAGAGCCACTAGCCTAACCAATGTTAAGCAAATAAATAAATAATAAAGATAATTAAAATACATTTATTAATTACTCTGGGACTTGTTCAGCGTAATTAGCAGGTATGCACGACGCATCATCATCAGCGAGCATCTTCTGTAACAGCAGCACGCGCGATCGCTTGCATGCATTGAATGTGATGACATAAGGGAATTATATGACATGCTGGCAGCTCAAGGGGCCTGTCATCTACAACGTCACTTCAAAAAGGAAATGGACACCTTTCATAACTTTTATGGATGATGCAAACAGCCCATTTTTTGCCAAGATTTTGAACTTTAAACTGTAACGCTTTTGCTTTTTTAAAATAAAATTTACACATACAAGTTTTTCCATTCTTAGAGTTGTAAAATGTGGGCTATTCTGTCTTTCATCACACTCTTTGAAAGCGTAAGCGTTCTTTGTCAACTTTAATTTAATCCTACGTTTTATGGCGTAGTATTTGCAAGGACCCTTCTTACTTTATTACCATTTTTTTTAGTATCTTCATGGTAGTGATTACTTACTAGTTACATAGGTATATAATATCTAGGTAGCTATGTAATTTACTGTGTAGTTTGTATTGGCAACGGAAGACACGCGGAAATCCCTATTATACAATCAAAAGTGAACCTCTCCATTATAATTATAAGTTTCTTTGTGTAACATCATAATATTGAGAATATTATAGCATTATCGTACTTAATCATGGTTACAAATTAATGAAATGGTAGTAGGTCATCCGTATTCCTCGAATGATGGTTGATTTTGATTTTGATTGATAATAATTTATTTATTGTAGGCAGAACGAAACTCTGTCAAAGATTTAAGGAGCCGATTTCTCCAAATACAGATACTGTTACCAATTCCTAAGAAGATTGCAATTCAGGTGCAACAGTGCAGTCGTTTCTTTATCGTAATCAGTGTAATTACAATGGACAAAAAACAAACATTTTACTGAATACAAAAAATAATAGCAAAATTAAAATTAAATTGAGTTGTTTGTACAAATCGATATTGCAAGAAGATATCATGACTTGCCTTGCCGTGTCATGTCGTGAATTCCGTATGAATTGCCATCACAATTATTTACTTACCTGCGTACTTCTTATTACATTGTTACATGCACTTAATTACTAATTTGCTTCTTCTTATCATAAGAAGAAGCTTCGGCCAAATTTGATTTCGACTCTTTTTTATTTCAACTTGACTTGCAGTATATATATACATATACTGCTTATTACTGTGTAATTGCTGCTTCCTTTCATAGGCATTTAATTGCTGCTATAATTATTTCAGTGTAGTTATAAATGGTATAGGTAGTATATATATGTATAGGCTCCATGATGCAGTGATTCGACAGCTTATTAAACTCATTAATATTCTGTACATTTCGTTTCTATTGTGGTTACCGCTACTACGCCTTTTTCTTATTACTTCATTTTCTTAATAACTTCATTTTTAGTTTGTAGTAGTGTAGAATGCAGATTTTATGTAGGCAGATGCGTAGTTGGCAATGAATGACAAGGAATTTTAGTTCGAAAAATAGTAGCAAAGCATAGCTCCGTTAATTAAATTAAGTATTAAGGTAATCGCGCATTCATTGTCAGTAGCATTTAGGGGCTTGTTACGAATGGTTTGACAAGAAATTGAATTTTTCTGGACATAAGGATTTAAGGATCAAAGACACAAACACCAACAGAACAGCAAAAGCACTTTTGTTTTGGTAGATTTTGTTTTTTATAAAGGAAGGATATGTGGGTAATAAATTACAGATTACAGTGACAATGACCATTGCAGTTGCTTGAAGACTGTCTGCTGCTGCTGTGAAGTGATGGGCGCTGTGATGTAATGAGCGACTTGTTTTTATTACGAGTTTATGATTTTATGACAGACAGCTGACTCAAGCCAAAGACTCAAAAGTCAAAGAAGCCGAATCCTAAGGAATCCCAGCATCATCCTTATAAATTAAATGCATCTCCATAAACTACATGTGTACAGACCATAAACAGTTTACTTATCGTTAGAGCTACACACTTGTTCACACAATCTTTTCATTCTGTTTTCTTTGTCTTTGTCGCACCAGCCCGCCAGCCGCATCTTTAGTGGGGCTATACAACTCACAGACAGGTCAGAGATCACGGTAACAAGGATTTTTGTGTAACAAGTACAAAGAATGCTAATTATACGCATCTCTACACTGTATAAAGCAGATATGTTGTTCTATACTGTGTACAAATATCTATACTGCAAATTCTAATTCAAATTTAGTCGATTATTAACAAGTTTTTTATTATGTCTGCCCTGGCGAAATTAGATACTGAAAATTGTCACTCGCAGTTCATTTAGCACAGTTTATTGTAGATGCTTAACAATAAGAAAAAGGTATACACATACATAACTTACGAGCAATTTAACTGTTTCTGCAGTAGTTATGCTTACTTTTTATGCATATTTTGTTTGTTCACAAAAATTGTAGCACAAATCAAGGACGTTTGTGTGATTACGGTTAGACGCAATAAGTACACTTATAAGTATGTATGTGTGCAGGTACAGTTAAATATGAATTGAATGCAATCAGCTCAATTTTCAATAGATTCTATTTTAATTCACGATTTTTCGTAATGATCTTAGTGCCTATAGTCTACCCATATGTATAATGCTATAAAGTATGAGCGGCTGCTTTTGTTTGCTTAAATTTAAATCACTTACCGATGCAAGTCTAGTATGTACATTGTACATTCATATTTATTGGCATGTAAAATCCGTGTACTTGTCGTGTTTTACATATTGACTTAAATTGATTTGATTTTGCACTCTCGATCGTCTTGATTACAGATCGAAAAAATGTAAATTCAGCTCATAATTCATGGATCTGACGTTCTGTGATGATGCTCTTGTGACCGCGACCATTTCACCCTCAAGCCACACGTTACTGTCAACAATAAAGCTTGTACGTCTACAATTGACCTGCTCATTGAAAGCGTAGCCGAACTGGCACAATGCTAAACGTGAATTTTACCTTAAACTGGTAAATTATGTTCCAAATACTTCCAACCATGAAGTTATGGGGCGAAATTACAATTTGCAATTAACAGATTGCTTGTTGTGGTGTCTGCTGGTGTGTAGTGACACTGCGCATTGGCATTGGACATTGTACCGACACATCTAATGCTGGACTGACTTCTTTTAAAAATTAATTATGTTAATGTAACAATCCATCAATTTATTTTGATGACGTAGTTTAATTTCAATCGTTTGTGATCATAAAAACCATCCAAATCTGGTTGATCTTCATATTTATTGCGGGACTAAATGGAATAAGAACACAGTTAGAAAGGTCAAGCATTAATTTTCATATTCATTCAAAGCTCACAGCACATCATAGCATAATAATAATAATCATAACAAAGCAATCCCAATTCCCATTAACATTCCTAGAACGGAGACGCGAACAATTAAAGGAGCCATGCAGACAGGGACGCAGTGGTAGTTTTCGTGCTAACAAGCTGTCACTTTTGCAATTGTAATAGGAGAACAAATACAATAAATAAACTAAAAACAAATGAATTAAATGAAAGACCAAGGCATCCAATTAAAAATTGACCAAATAAAAAAATAAATAGCACGTTATTCACCAAGAATTCAGAATTAAGTTTAAAAATTGAAACATGCTTTGAATTGCAATTCATTTATGGGGTTCAAGTGCATCACTTCAAATTATTTGGAGGAAAATTGAGACAAAAATCAAGTCAAGAATTTTTGTTTTTGAATTCAATTTAATTAGTTTTTTGTCGCTGTAGCTGACGTTGCCTTTGTTGTCCGTGGATTTGTGTACTTCTGCAGTGTGCGATTGCTATGTAGGTAGCATAGTGTAATAAAATGATGCAGTAGTCAACATTAACGTAGGATTTTATTAGTGTGAGAACGTGTCTCAACTTGAAATGAAGATACAGATAATATAAAAAGTAGCAGAAAGAATGCAAAACATGTGTCAAAAATCAAACTGGCTGTATAAAGATTACAGATGCATCCACCCTTGAACTATGTATGTTTACAGTGAGCAACGATGGCGTGGCTACAACTGTCCTCGCATCTTGAACCTACAATAATGGAAAAATGTGTAAAAACAATTAGCAGAAGAAAAGGTGTGAAAAATTACACGACAATGAATCCTGGGAAAATATTTAAAACAGTTTTTTAAAACAAAATTCTTCGAAATTTTGAAGGGTGAGAAATCCCAAAAATTAAAATTATAATGCAGTATGTATTGCCCTGCTACAATGGAAGCGGCAGCGGCATACAGAATAAGCGTTTGCAAAGAAAAGAATTACAAGCACGTCTGTAGGAAAGGAACGGCGAACGGCTTTGCTTAATTTAGTACTTTTTTCTTATTTATTTAGCAGCTTGCTCCCTTATCTGTACTCACAGAAAATGACTGTCAAAAGGATTCAGGGTGACAGAATTCAAAGAGAATGGGACTTACCGCTGTGCTGATGACTTCGTAGCTTTGCCACATGAACAAAGTCACGACATGTCACCCCAAAGTGTAAAAATTGTCAACGAATTAATTTCAAAATGAGCGATTACGCATCTTACAAATGGACAATCCCATAATAGTGAAATGTGATACTCTTTTTTTTTGGATTCTGGGCTGTAATTTAAATCCCATTTCTACAGGGGCCTTTCATTATTACGATGCGTGATGGTGGAAAACGGTTTGATTTTATTTAATGAATGCACTAATAATGCTACAGGCGTTCGTTTTCTTTTTCGAACCAAAATTCAACTGAATTCCCTGCCGTCATATTTGCAAGGCCCTGTTTGCTATCTGTACTGTAGAATGGCTTCTACTATCTCTTCATCTGTCCAAGTAATGTTCACTCCATGTGAAAGATAGCGTTAAAACAAGTTTTACAAGTTCTCTAGTCGTCGGTTCAAAGATACTTGGTTTAATTTGAATAAGTTTTAAGTCGTTTCTCTTCCCATTCTTAACATAAATGTCAAAGTGTCAACGAGTATTTATTTTCTGTGATTTCATAGATAAGGACTTTTCTTTGTAGTGGGTTACAGTATCAAACGAAAAACGCCAGGAAACTGAAGTCCGTACTTTAATTTTTCTAGATTACCTAAGCACAAAGCACACTAATAGTTTATGTATTGCTAGTGATTAATTCCATCAGCTCGTCTTCGTTACTCTTCTCACAGCAAATTAAAGGAAGGGCGGAAGGGAAATTATTGAGACACATTTGACTTGACTTTTGTACACGCATTGAGTTTGAGCTCTTTACTTGATTGGGAATTAGAATTTGGTTTACAATTATATTTAATTTAATTACAGATTATATGAGATTACGTGAGATTACACCAGATTACATGGCAGTACAAGGGATGATATGATCTGCTATGTGTAATTAAGCGATCCAATTAAGATAATATTCTACGTTCTGTATCTTACGTCATCCGCCTGTTCGTTTCCCGATGCCTGAGTTACAGGAAAATTATAAGACGAGTATGTAAATAAAAACTATACATTGATAAAAAAAATAGTAAATTCTCTTTGGCCTCAGGAAAGTAAGGAAAGTAAACGTTACACATATAGTATTTGTACCTTATAGTATAATTAGCGCATCTGATTTCTTCCTGACCTCCCCTAATCATCTTCACATTGCACCATCAAATTTGCTCCTTTCTTCTCGCAATTCCTTTACTTTTTCTATATCAGCCGTACAGAATATAAGTCAATCAATAGTCAAAATCAAAATCATACGAGAAACCACGCTATTGCTGCATAAATAACAACTGTTGCATCATTATTGCTATCTGTAGAGTCCTGAATTCTGATTAGACAGTAGAATTGCTTTATTTGGTGTCATCTGAGCTGACGAATTTTGAATTCGCTTCTTCGTGCGATTGCTGCTATTACATTTTACATAACGAATTCTATACTGAAATTCAAATCAAATCATAACTCAAAAAATGAAATCCAAAACCAAAACGCCATGCCTTCAGCTGTACCCTTATTTATTGTCCCTTTGTTACTGTGAGTTGTGAGTCACATGCTGAGCTATGGTTTTTTCTCTTTCGATATGAATCTAACTGCAAAAAATTATGCACATTTTAGTTGCACCGCATACCGGTAGAAATAATGACCCCCACAGCCTACCATGAATACTAATAATACAAAACAAACAAAACAAACAAAAGAGCAAAACCAAAATCAGAACGTCCAAAAGATTGGATTTCAAAGATGAAATCAAAATGAAGATGTAAACGTCAACTATATTACTTAATTGTATTCTAATATGCATTTATTTAAGGATCATTCAGAGTTGTAATAATTAGTGTTTTTTTTGCTGTAGTATTATACTTTGCGGTTAAAATATTTTAGTACTTGAGGCTCACGTGATGGGATGCTTCCATTAGAATCGAATGCAAATCCAAACTTGAATTAATTTAAAATGAAAAATCATTGAAAAGAGAAAAATTAATTGACAGCTTATTCATTCACTACATGACCGACCAATTTGATTTACAAGCATATACTACCTATATGCCTTCTGCATTCATACATACAACGAAACGAGCGTAATTTTGTCCTGAGCCTCGCCTTTCCCCACGTTTGCCCTTCTTATTTATTGTTTTTTCTAACAAAATTTGCAAATTTCCTACGGCTCGGCTCCCGACGCATTCATCATTTGAATTTGAAGCCTTACGAACCAGAACCAGAAAGAATTACTCAATTTTTCAATTTAATCATTCAACGAATACTTGTACTGTAAACAAAAACATGGTTATTAAGACCTTATTGAAATTGTATTGACTGGTTTATTCAAAGTTAAATAAATTGAAAACCTCCATTCAATTATAAGATGATATTCTATAATGACGGTGTATGATATTACATTTATTATCATTTTATAAAATTCAATTAAATTCATTAATAAAAAGGAAATTTGGACATTTAATGGTAATCGAAAAGTAAACACTGCACTGTGTGCTGACCTTTCTTTCCATTTCCTTCAAGTGCTTGTCTGTGACGTATTGTAGGTATGTACATATGTAATGAATGACTTCTATAAATTAGTATTTCGTCTTTTTTTAAGGATTCTCAAAGATTTATTGACTTCTCATTCTTTCATTTTTATTTATAGTCTCTGTACGGCACCGTAAAGCATAAATGAATTAATCAATATTGATTTATTGCAAGAGCTGTTCAATTGAGAGACCCACACACAATTCCTAAAAACACAAATAAATGTCAAAATCAAACTAATAATAAAAAAAAGTAGATAATTGAAAAGGTCATTCTTGTTAGGGGCTATAGAATGATTAACAATAAGGTGGAAGGTATATGATGGTCCTGAACACATAATAATAATTATAATATAATGATGCTCCTTGTTTTACAAATTAAGTTAAAAACGTTAGAGTCTCTGCATTATTTATGTAGCTTACAATGATGTTCAATAATTATATTATTTCCTATTAACGTAAACCACTTAAGTACGTACATATACCGCAAAGAGTTGAAGCACGCCTTTGGTTTTTGATGTTAAATACTTACTGGCATAAATTAATCAGGTATGCTTATTAACAGCGATCTATCATTAACTATCATTATCATTAGTTTTCAGCGTGTGGAGGCAATTAATTATTTCTGTCGAAGATCATCTGCTCTGTCCAACTGCTCACGTGGATACGATCTATCTTATTTTATTACGCCGCAAGTCCATATTTTTTTCTGTGGATACATATTGACTTGTCAGTTCACTTCATCTCAATGCTTAAATGTTCCTTTTTTAATTTTATTACCCAACAATTACCATTTTTGATACTTATTATTATTATTATTGAATGCTATTGTTAACCATTTTCGTTGCAAAAGCGTAAATGTGACGCATTGTATTACTAATTTTGTGAGTTTTGGTGGGAATTTTTATAAAAATGCGTAATTGGATTCTTTATCAGCATCACCAGATCAGCCATCAGCATCAACACTAAAACCTCCATTAATTATAGAATTACAGAATACAGCCTATTTAAAAATATATAAGTAAATTACGTAACACCATTTATATAACCCATGCAAGTATTATTAAAGAAAAAAAAATAAATAAAGATAAAATGAAAATGTCCATGTGGTTGACCCTGCACTCCGTCAGTCAATCAGTTTGAGAGAAGATTGTTGAATTCGAATCTTGCTCATAATTAATGGTACTAACCATAAATTATGTTTACTATTTATTCATTATTTTGTTTATTTATTTATTCATTTCTTTATTTTACTCCACACACTATACATTCCTCAAGAATGAATGAAGATGATGATGAGGACGGGCAGGCAGGCTTCTTAAAGGTAGATATGAGATTTATAAAAGTCTGTTTAAAAACATGCATAAAGATTAGAGATGACCCATTAAGACATTGAAAGTTGTATTGGAATTTGAAAATCATGACCAGCCAGAACATGTATAAGCAACAGTTGTGTATATGTATAGTATATAGGTATAGCAATAAAAGAAGATTATAATTCTATGGTTACTACGACTAGGTATGTACTCCTATAGTTATAAAGAAAGACGATAAAAAATAAAGTATGAAAACACTATAATATAAATAGTTGTGTACGTGCTATTCTGTACATGCATAATAGATAGCATTATCGATGCGAGGCTTAAGAAGCTACATGACGTATCTGAGTTTTTAAAATGAAAGGTATAGTCGGGGCAAACAATTCTATTTGCTTGTTTTTGAATTAGAATTTGATTAAAACATTCACAAGTTTAAAAATTTTAAACCGTAACCGTGGTGTGCACTATGCATCATTTGTATTAAATTAAAGCTTCGGAAGTGTAATTTTGCTTCCCATGCTACTAGTTGCATCTTGCATCCAGGATTTTCTGTGAGGACAAGAAGAAATCATCACTATTTACACAGATTGATCAAATAAATGATGGAGTTGATACACTGCGTTATTATTACATGATCGATATTGACGTCCAATATTGGATAATGGATGGATCGACGAGAGAAGAGAATGAGCCGTACCCACAAATTAAGACACAAAATAACAATAAAAAACGTCATTTCTTAATTTATAGTCACGCCGAATCCACCAAACTACCATCACAGCTCTCGGACGGGTCAAGTTAATTTGTAGTAAAAAACATAGTCAAGTGTTGCCTTCAAAGTTCAGAGCTCAATTCATTTTACGAGTCGACGGTCGATGCGCTTCAATTCGAGATTGAAGGTAAAAGGTAACGTAGGTTAATGGTTGATGATCCTTAATGGGTTTCTTTATCGTTTTTCGAAGTAAAGGAGCCGGCGGTACAGGGAGTGCACAGGCCTATTTCATTTTTACAGTCGACTTGAATGAACTTTAAATGATTTAATGGGCTTATTTTTAATGGTGGAAGGGAGGGACTTGTAATGTGCACATTAATTATACTGATGCATTTATTTTAATCATTACTGCGCTTTTATTTTTATTCTAATTAACCCAGGTAATTCGTACGCAGGTAATTACGTGCATGATTTTGATTTTGACCGTTGACCATCCACCACACTAACAACACAACACATACTGACGGTCATAATAAGGTAGGTAGACATATACTATGGAATAAATTCATGGAGAGGTCAATTCAAGCCTACAGCAATGGCACTTGTTTTTACAAATTGCACACAGGTAGGTAAGAATAATACTTTTATTACTAATAGGCATGTAATCAGTATCCGGACAAAATACCTTGGACCAAATACCCACAATGCTCAAATATATTACAACCGCCATATTAGGATAGGTAGGTAAAATGAATTAAAAAAAGAATCTCTGAAGCACTAAAATTGACAACACATTTATTAAAATTGAAAAATTAAAATTCAGAGAAGGGATAGAGACATAAATAATGTATCCTCAGAAGTCGATTAGTATGACGTAACAAAAATGAAACAAAAATCCCTTGCATTCGACAACCCCAGTGAGTGTGAGTTAAGCGCAGCCACGCGTTCATTTTGAATGCCAAGTCAAAAGCAAATTAACAAATTAATTTAATTTATTGACTTCAGTTGTGATTGGTGATGCGCCCAGAGTCCACGTCAATGGTCATTGACTCAAAGACTCGATAATTTATTTATGGTTATGTATACACTTGCAGTTATTTCCTATATTCAAAAAATGACATATTCATTTAATATGTATGTAGTTATAGGTAGTTTAAGTACTTTACGTACATGCATATATACCTAATATTATTATTTGCTGCTGTTTAGTGTTTACACGAAATTAGTTCATCACTTGCTTCATACGAAACAAATAATAGAAATTATTCAGTTGGTTGCATGTAGAATGCAACGATATTGAATTTTTAATGAAGAGATTCTGTTTACTGGATTTCTACCTATAATTGTGATCATCTGCTGCAAGCTTTATCGAATCTTATATAGGTACTAACTTTACCAACCTGCATATAATCACCCATTTCAATTTCAATTGCTTATGAGTGATGGCCTTTGCATGTGCAACGTTAAAATCAATAAAGGCAAAAACAAAAGGTTACGAATGATTTACACATTTATGTATATTCCAGATTACAAAGCAAATTGACGTTTATCCAAAAAGAACTTTGACAAACGTGCATATGTAGGTATGCCTACTAGCCATGCCATGGTCTCAAGAACTGTAATGTTATTTTTAAACTAATTTTTGTTTATAGTTTGTGTGTTGTATTACTTACTTTTAAATTACACATACTTTTCACTCAATCAAAGACAAGATCTTTTGTAAATTACACTGCATCCACATTTCCCGTCCCATTTATTATCGAGCCTGAAATGACTAAAGTAGACGCGTTTGCATGCCCTTTGGTTTGCCGATTGTGAGCCAACCGCCACACCACACACACAGTCAACAGCTATACAGGGGAATTTACTAGCAAAGTAATAAATTAACTAAACTTTTACCATGTTTTCATCCCTACGATACGACGATACTTGATTAGATACATAAAGCATATACCTAGTTCCGTGGCAAGCAATTAGAAACTAGATGCAATTAAATAGTGCTACACAAGACTCATTAAGATCTAACATGAATATGGCTGGTTCTGGTTTTGTGTCGTGAGCTTCACACAATTTAATGCCATCATCAAAATGTAAAGCAAAACGCTTTCTCACCTCACCAGACAGAACGCTCGCTATTTACTTCATTTGTTTGTATATGTACTTGTAATAAAGTGTGTGTATATTATGTCGCTATGTAGCACGTGAGGTCTTCTTTTAGACTGAGTACATAAATGGAGATTCTTTTTAATTACAACCAAAGCCCTTCCATTTTAATGAAATCCAAACCATAACGTTCTAATAATGAATCTCTATTCCATACTACTTCATAATACTATTGTTTTTTATTGTAATAAATTGCAGCAGTTGCACTTGAACTATCTAAAGATACAGGGAAAACTTGACACAACTAATACAGATGTGGCGATAGATTCGTATAATTAAGCAGTAGAGATGACATTTAATTCCGAGCTTCTAATTTATGACTGTTACTGTACCCTGGAGTGGAAATTTTATTGCTCAGTGCAACTCTGCTCATCCACATTTATTTCAAAAAGTTTTTATCATAAAATGGAGGTTACAAATTTGTTGACGACAGGCAAAAAAAACTCGTTAATTATTTCTGTGGTACACGGAACTCTTGGGATGAGAATTAGAATTAAGTTTTGTGGTTTAATACATACGACATTTGTATTTCTTGGGATGTTTTGCACCTTTTATAAAACTGAAATAAAGAGGAACTTGTCATAACAAAGATTATGTACAAGCGTAATGGAGTTAATTTATAATAATTTTAAAAAAATAAGATAAAGCAATAAATTAGAACGTGATACAGTTCACACCGGTGAACTCTATCTCTGTTGAAAGTCTCTATAATCAATCGTAAGAAGACAAAAAAACTTTGTAAATTGTACAAGATTCGGAAAGCATGAAACGAAGAATGAGCAAAAAAATAGACTTTATCAGTTTGGCAAAGATGTACTCATCACATACATAGTTTCCCATCCCACATGCTTTACTTTTTGCAATAATTGGCAATAATTTGCAATTGTTTGCATAACACTTGCCCACTCACAGCGTGAAGCATCACATCATTCACAGCATGCAGAATTTTTAACTAGATTTATGTCCTTCTCTTTCCTTGTTGTCCAAAGTACATCATTTGTGCTACTGTTTAAGTATTTGACATATCTACTTTTTAGTTTTATTCACCAGATTTCATATCATTTCATGCAGACGTTTCAAAGAGCTAATTAATTGATGGCACTCACTGATTTTGACTGATTTTGCAAACGAAAAGAATGCCTACCTAGGTGCACTTTGCTAGATGAGCAGGAAGATATACATATTTGTATGCCATTAATTATTGTGATTGCACTTTATATTGTTTTATGCTCAAGGAAATTAATATGGGAGAATGATTACCTAATTTATTGTGAATTACTAATACTGCCAACTTCCAATCTTTAGGATTTTTACTGCGCACACGATGTCACTTACACTACAAAAGTATGTAAGTGCAAGTGGCAATAGACTTTGGAGATTTGACTAGAAATTTTTGTTTTTTCTGAAAATTGTTAAACACTACTGCATACTTTGTAATAATAATAACTAAAATTGGTGAAACATTCCTTAACTTTCATCCGCCAGCCTTTTGCTTGTTGTTAATATAAAATTAAATATAGTAATTATTTTGCAATTAGGAACAATTATTTTAGAGTATTATTATTGGTGTCACGCATTTTCAAAATTTCAATGTTATTGTCAATTCTTCGTTTTGCTTTTGTTGTGTATTTATTTTATTTAACTGTTAATAGCAATTTAAAATCTAATTTCGTGTATTCAGCGCGAATGCCAGGTGAATCTGACTTTTTGTTACATCGTGAGTCAAAGAAGGTTAAGAGCAAAGAAAAGTTTGCGTTTGTTTTTAATCTTGGACGAGTCGCTCCCGGATTTTACATTTAAAAGATATTTGAGTTATAAAATTGTATTTTCATAGCCTTGCACACTTTCCTTTGTAACATATCTACATATATTACAATTTTATTATTTAAGTATGTAGCAAATCAAGGGAATTTTGTGGTTTTGATAAACAAAACCATGCAATTAAAAATGCTCTGATTAACTGAATTAACTTTTTAAAATGCAATAAAATACACATTATGCATGGAATTACTTCTAAATAGAATGTAGGACATTTTGAGAAATTTGCCATTTTTATTCAGAATGATGACGTATTGCACACTTCGTTTAGCTGCTATAACAATTTCAATTTCTTTGTTCTGTACATTTTCTTTTTAACAGTCCTGCAACTAAAATAACTGGCATTCATGATTAGCATAATTTCAACAATACTGACAACATTGAGTCTACAAGGAACTACTTATTTAGCTTAATTCAACAATAACATTTGTTCATTATTCATCACCATTAATGATTAAGTAAATCTGCCAACTTCTTTTAGAATAATGAACGAACTATGATACTAACATTTCAACAAGGGTCCTGTCATAGTCTGTCAGAAGTATCAGTAATAAATCTCACCGATTTACTTGTAAAACATGGCAGTAACACCAATAGTGAATGCGGAGATGGCCAGCGTAGTTCTAACCCATTGAAGTCCGTCCCAAGTTACGATTAATTTTTTAGCTCCGGGAGCCGTTTCTTCCGGTTTGGTCCCCTTCAGAGCAAATAATGCATCGTTAGTGGGCTTCATGAATTTAAGTGTGTACGGTACAACGAGAATGTTCAATCCAGCGGCAGCTAAATAACGAAGGTCACCCTTCTTGTAGAACAAATGTAAGGCTGTGACTGCGGATGTGGCGATGCAGATGAATGCAATATTTTTCCCTCTGCTGTACAACATTCTCCAGGAGGGGAGTGGGTCAGCCGATGCGAGGATTGAAGGAACACCTGCTAAATTGATGGTCGTTCCCATTCCAGCAAACATTCCAGCTGAACCAATGAACACACATTTTACGAACTTGTCCGAGATTTTTATCTTTGGAATTTCCTGCAACAAATAAATTCAATAAATTCAAAAACATCCCAAATCCTTTCTAAGTTACCTAGTTTTAATTCAAAATAAAATTCCGGCATACAACTCAAAAAGAAAAATGAAAATTACCATTTTTGGCCTTCAGAATCTGTAGGAAAATGATCCCAGTTTGAAATAGTAATTAAACTCCGAAACTTTTCTTTCGCGGAAGCCCTTTGAAATTTGAAATTAAATTAGTATTAATTGCCAAATTACAGCTACAAAAGGAAAACTAAAATGATTGAATCTTGATTCTAGCTGACACTTGAAATGGACACTGCGGCTTTCACATATAATTCCTTCTACAGTTGATGACAGTACTTCAGATCGTACCAAAGCTAACCGGCAATAAATTATCTGTTGATACCCCTACGTACACAAAATGCACCTGCTATACTCACTACAATGGCTGCTCAATTAACTCAAATCAATCCATCAATCAATCAAAAGCGTAATCAGCACCACCGACTAACTGCTTAATACAATACTGCTAAGTGGCTAAAAACCAACGCACAGCTTTCCCTTTGCTATACACATAAACTGATCCCGTGTTGAAAAAACAAAAAATTGATAAAAACTAATCCAGCATTAGCTAGCGAGTCACTCTCACTTTTAAATTACTTTATAGCCGCATACGCCGAACAGCTATTACAGATATTGCTGCCTTAATATATAAAATAGTATTAAATACCATATAAACTTTGATAAAATAAATACCTATGCTTTATATGTACAAGACCCAAGACCACTAAACCAGGGCAAAAAGCAAACAATTCTTGTAGCCAGAGTTTATTTCGTAGACTTAGGAATAGGTGGGGAATTGGAAGGACAAACTTTTGAAGGTTAGTTCTCTTTTTTTGTACAGTGTCAGTATAAAATCAGTCACTATCAGTTGGCAGACAGACTATATCAAAATCTTTGAATTAGTTGCTATACCTAGTACAAAATTATATAATGAGTACAACCAACTAAGTACATTCAGAAACCGATGATAGTAATTCAGGTAGGACAGCTAAAATAGAGATGATTAATACGGAGGTAAACATTAAATATTTAACCATGCAGTTATTTAATTCAGTGGATTGTGGATTGTTTTGAATAATTTAATGAAAGCACTGATGAGATCATCATCGAGTTGAGGATGCGGCTGAGTGGTCAGAAAGAAAAAAGGGAAACTCAAATTGCTGGGCGGGATAGCTGTGAGATGCGATGCGGAAGATTTAAGTTGTCAAAAGAATTGGAATTTATTTGATTTTGAGCTTCACTTTTACGTCCATCCTCCATCATCTGACGATCAAACATCTTGCTGATTATCAAACCTTTTAAAACTAATAATCTTTGATCTTGGTTTAAAAAAAAACATGTTGTAAAACTATTTAATAATTAGAGCGTCTGTCGGGCTTTCAACATTCAATTCTACGGACAGGTTAACTTAAATTTTGAAATTATAACTTTGTACGTACTAACTATGTACGTGTGTACAGCACACCACAAATACGACATATAATTGATATAATACCAAACTAAAATGTTGAATGTTAATATTTTCTACTTTCAACTTTATACCATTATTGCACATAAGTATGTAGGTTTGTTCGAAATTAGGTTGTTGTTAGTTTGTAGTTGTTCGCTTATTCAGTAGTTGGTTGTTTTGTTTACAATAAAATTTATTACGGTTGACGGTTGAAAGTTGATATTGTATTGTAACTACACTTAATTACTTCGCTGATTTTTAACGACAAAATAACTGTCAACTGTCAACAACGTGCGGGTGACTTGGCTTCTAATTTTGTTTTACTATGTCATATGTCGTGTTGAGTTTTGAGTTGAGTCAGTAGGTAGTTATGTTATATTGTAAATTATGTTGTTTATTCTTGGTATGGTATGCGTACTTATGGCATAATCAATAATTTTAGTATGACACAGATTTTAAATGATGTAGCACTACGTCACATAAATTTCGAACAACAGTGGTCTTGTTTCACATTTTGCTTCTTGTTTTAAACTGTATTTTGTTCTGATTTTCTGATTCGTAATTTCCGAGGTATCTGTCCAGTCCTATAAACTGATGCTCACCTAACTTACAGCTTACCTGTTTTTTAGTATCATGAATTTTCTTGGGAGCTAAGTAAGATATAAAGAGTTGTTTAAAATTTGTTTGTGTTTCAGGTTTTTAAAACTTTTACTTTGACGGCGGACGTATAGTCTTTATATAAATACGATTAGTTTTCGATGTCACTTGTCCACAACCTACAGCCTACATCGTCAACCCTGACGTCGTCGTCTGTTATCTAAAGGTACTTACTGTCTCAGTATTCAATGGAATCATCAGCAGCTCATGGTGCTATAAATGAATTACCAATTGCCTACACACTAGAGGTTTCTGTGTAATGGATTAATCGAGTTGTATAATATGGTTTTAAATTTGACGATTAATTGTATAGTATAATTTTATAATTGACAAAACTTTTTAGACACTGAGTCGTCATGGCTCGTAAGAAGAAGGTCAAACAAGACGGGAAGGAGCTTTTGAAAACTCAAATGCGGACCATTCGAACTCGGAAAGGAAAGCTTGGGTCCTTAAACTCTTATGAGCTTACTATTAATATTCCCACAGCTGGTTCTGTGAAAACTAAAGCTGTCCTTTCACCAGACATCACTGACTTCCGATGTTCAAAGAAAGCTAAACAGCGAAAAAGCGGGCAAGCAGAAGGTATAGTTGAATCTTTAGAATCATCTCCACATCTTCAAGCACACGAAATCACTGCGGCTTCACAAAGCGAAAGCTCCGAGTCTCATACACCGAGTTCAAACAAAATCAATTTAAGTCAAAGATCATCATCCGTTTTGCGTCCTTCGCTAGTCGATGAATCGAAACGAAAAGAAAAGGAGGCTGCAGAAGATGAGAATGAAAACACAAGAGCTATCAGTTCCAACACCATTACCCAATATTCTAATTCTGCGCACACTCTGACCCGTAATGGCGCTCATAATTACGGTGACAATAACTTTACTAGGTCTGTTAAAGTAAAGGAAGAACCAGTGGAAATCACAGTTTCATTGATTTTGGGTACGGAAGAGGACAACGAACTTGACGACTTGACTTTAAAACAAGAGCAACTGTTTTTCGACAATGTTATACACGCAGAATGTGTAAGCATCGAAATTGCTAAAGAACCTGCACCAGAACAAGCATCAGAAGTCACAGCCCAAAAAACGTCAACTTTCCCTCAAAAGCTAAGCCAGTGCTGCCTTGAGCTTGCACCATCAAACATTGACCCCATTGAAGTGGGCGTCGAGGTCTGTACTGCAACCCATCGGAAAGAGAATGACGAAGGTGAATACACGGCTTTTCAGAATAAAGCGGTATCTTCGAAAGATGTTGAAATTGCGACAAGTTCCTTAAGGATACCGACGCCAGTGCCATTGCTTGATCATCATGAAGACAAGTTTATCTGTCAAACTGGGTGTTTAAATGATATAGTTCAGGAAACTTTAGCCACCCCGGGAATTAATTTGGGTAACTGTTCATATCCTTCATCCTTATACCATGTAAAGTACAAAGCATTTTTCAAAACCCCACACGTTTCAAGTAATGATACGTAAATTTGGGCATTTTTAATTATCATTTTGTTGTTGTTCTAGATAACCGATTGTCTATCACCGCCCTTTCCCCAACCCTCCCATATAACGAGTACGAAGATAATGTTTCAGAAATACCGAACCCTCTTGATGAGGATTTATTTCGATTTCTAACCGAACAAATCGGTTTGTCCTCCTCGCACCCTACTTCTATTAACCTGCTTGCTGACGGAGGAGTTGTTGATGAACTCATTGACAGTGCCACAAGCATTCCAGATGCAGAATTTTCAGATCTTCTATTAAATAATTCCGAGAATAGTGATTCCTTGTCGACAATGTCGATCGGTATTGGCTTGGGTGGGGATATTATTAGTCCCCAAGAATATGCGTCAGAATATCAATCATTTTGCCGCAGTCGAGCAGTTGAAAATTCCCATGAATTGGCAGGCGTACAGTTACTTACACCGTGTATTTCTACAACTACACCGGGTTCCGATCCACGACCAATCCCAAACTCACTGGCAACACATTACACATGTAGTCAACAGCCTGTAAATTTGCAGGATTCAATAAATCAGATGTCTAACTTAAATTTATGTCTAAATATGGACGCTACGGGTAAACTAGTAGAGGAAATGAAGCCTGAAGAGCGTTCAGATCCAAAACCTGAGTACGGAATTTCTGCCGTTGCAGCTGTTCCTCTTCTAGCCCCTCCAACTAGTCACTATAATATAAGTAATGAGGAAAAAATGGAAGAATTATCAACTTTTTTTGGCACTAGTCTCAAAAATTTTGATTGCAGTACAAGTAAAAGTTTTGGACTTAGTGGAGTCGATGGAATCAGGTCAAAGTCTTTCTTGCCATGTGATGATGATTATTCTAGTAGTACTTTAATTAAAACAGCCATGCTGCCAAATTCAGAGCCGAAATCAGGGCTTGTTGACTCAGCATTGTTGAAATTGAAACAACTGGAAATCCAATCACAACTCATCGTAGACGAACAAAAAGATTTAGCACCACATGCAGTAATCAGTCCTCTCGAAAAGCAGTACAAGGATCTGGTACTGGGAATGCCCGTTCGTATGAAGGTCGCTGAGAAATGCGAACCAAACTCGTCGTTGATAGAAGTAGAAAAAGACGAGCTCGAAGGACCAGAAACCGAGAAAATTAAAACACTGGGGAAACAAGGAAATGAAGCGGGGGAAAATGTGGAAAGTAAATCACCAAACAATGATGAATTTATGAAAATTAAAAGACCGAAAATCAATGATGGAAAAACCCAAAAAAACAAGGAAATTAAAACGTTAAAATATCAAGAAATTAGAGCATCGAAAAACAAGAAAATTGAAATACAGCAAAATAAGCAAATCGACACAGTGAAAAAGAAGGGAGTCGAAGCACGTAAAATAAATAGAATTAAAATACTGGAAAAAGCGGAGCTCGAAATAATAGAAAAAGAAACGAAGGTACTCGAAAGGCTCAAAAATAAAGAAGTGGGGCTTGAAAAAATACTCGAAAATAAAACGGAAGAACTTGCAGTACTTCATACCCCAAACATTAAGGACAAACTCGAATATGGAATCGGAAATTTTAAAAATGTACGAAGTAAAAACGAAACTTTTAAAACATTACATCTAGTAACAGAGGAATCCAAAACTTTCGCAAACAAAGGTTGTGACAAGACAGTTGAAAGTTATCAACACCGTACGGAATCTAATATAGAAATTCAAAATTTCCAACAAGTTCTTAATATTCCCCGCAACGATGCAGTCTATCAAAGCGACGAAGAACCTAATGAAGTAAGAACTATAGAAGGCCAAAATAGCGAAAATAGTATAAAATTAACCTTAGATAGTTCCACAGAAACAGGGCTATTTCACAGTACAAATCCTGCGCAACTGACGTTTCCCACTACTGGTTTGCCCAGTATCAATTCTGCTATTTCGAGAAAAGCTAAACCAAAAGGGAAGAAAATCCCAAGAAAAGACAATGAAAATCCTATTAGTCAAAACTTCGAGGTAACTTTAAATAGTTCAAGTGATTTAGTTATTCATTCAAACTACAACAGTGACGGCACCGGAACTTGTGAAACTTCTGCTGTGCTACCGGCATTATTGCCCGGGCTGGCAGTGTCAAGCAGTAGTAATAACAACGGTGAAGCAGAGAGTGGCAGCGACAGGGTTATCTCCATTCGAAAACATTCTGATGATGCTTCGACGACATGGAACGTAGTGCGCACACAAGTTTTGGAAAAAGAAAACGAGACTAGTAATCAACAAGTTGAACCCACTCTCAAAAAGTCACCGCCAACAAAAAATACAAAATCCAAAGCATTAGATAAAGTTCATAAAATCAGCCGCGCTCGTAGTTTAAAAAACGCGGACGAATATAATTGCTTCAAAGATCAAGTACCAGTTCAGCCATTACGAGTAGAATCACGATTATTACAGTTAGAATCACCTAAAGCAAGCAGCATTGAAATTACTAAGGAACCTCCAGGATTCACGACGGAATCTCGTAAAGACCACCCAACACAAGATCAAAACATAATTGGTGGGCTGGATCAAGTAGTAGACACTGCTAATAATAATTCTGACGAGCATTCCCTGTCCCAGTCACTGCCGTTGAGCGTTAAAGGAAAGCAAGAAATGGGGATTCAAAGATTTCAGTCTGTGTACCCGCAGGAGCAAAAGCTTTATGTCTATGGGGTTAGTTTACAAAATCTTAGCGGAATAAATAGGATTACATAATCTATAGATCCAATATTTGTCTGTAGTTTTTTTTAGTAATTTAGACTTGAAACATATTACTTTACATGGTCTGGGTACTTCAAAAATTAGACACTAAATTGCGAATACTGATTATAATTATTTAAAAATCTTACAGATTGGAAGGTTTGTGGTGGATCGAAATGACGTGAAGTGTGACGTCAAGAGCATTGTATTTTGGAGAATTTTAAAAGCAACAAATCCAATTCTGCTTCAGAAATTTGTTCCAGTCGATGTTGAAGGGCGGGATATGCATCGTGCTGATAATAAAGTAAGAAGAATACTTAAATAATATTATTGTTTAATTAGGTAGGTACATCAATATAAAATAAAGAGTTAATGATTATCTCAGTTGCATTTTTAATGAAATTAAGTAAAATGTTTTTTTGTGTCAGATGAATAGGTGGTAATAATAAAATTATGTTATTTTATTTTAATGCGTTTTAGTTTTTATCCTTCGAGAAAATGGATGCGAGTTTTTACCGTAGATTCTATCCTATTCTTTTCTATATGATAAATGATTCTGTCGGATGTTTCTTCGATGTTGGCGCTGCTAGTGTTCCGTACGTCATTTCAATGAGCTTAAATTCCCAGTTTTTTTAAATCTATACACTAATTTTCAAAGGGTTTAAAAGACCTTTCAATAACTAAATTTTCTGTGTGATTCTTACAGGTATTTTGGTTACTTTAAGCAGACGGACGACTATTTTGAGGAATTTTTTCTATTTTTGAAGAAAATGGCGAAAAGAGCTCTTCAAGATGAAGTTCCGTCAGATTGGTCTAGTAGTAGCGAGGGAAGCAGTATTATGCGAGATCTCTTGGCAAAGATTTACAAGAACGACTGCTTTGCTCTGCTATTTCCAACGGATTGCATGGTGAGTTTTACATAAAACAAATCAATCTCTTACTTACTATTAATTGGTAAACTTTGTAAAACTTTGTAGCGAATGTGTGTTAGTTTGTTCAGTTATTATTTTTTTTATTAAAGAAATGCGTCTTCGCGTACCCGGAGATTTTAAAGAGTACAGTAAAGGTACCCAAGACCCGCACTGCGTGTGAATTCTGTGCTCGAATTGGTAAAAAAGAAAATTCAAATAATGCTGCTTTTCGAATGTTGTTTTATGGTGATCCCTACGATTCTAGTACGCTTATGTTGAAGCCTTTGGATCAACCTCGTCCTAATCAACCCGTGAGCTCCTGTTGCATTTTTGTTTGTATACTTCTTACCTAGGGAACAAATTAGTGTACTTTTGTATGTTACATTTGGTTTTTTGAGTATTGTTTATTTTATTTTTCAGAATTACCAGATTTGCTCGGCATGTGGTTCCATGGTGAGAGCCCTCCACCGTGTCGTTCATTTTACCTATTCTCTCTTCATTGCGTTTCGGCTGCAGTTGAAACAACTTTATGCTTGCCTTAAGCCCGGAGAATCTTATAAAGCAAAGGAAGTATTTGACTTTTTACTGGAAGACTTTTATTTCAACCGAATGGTATGTTATTGTCTTAGTTTTTCGTGTTGATTAGTATTTATTTGTTTAGCTTATTCTAGTACTTACCATAAAGTCTCTTATAATATGCCCTGGCTACCTGTGTTTACTATCAAGCCTTATACTATTAGTATTGTGTTAATATGACGGGGTGTGATATAATTATTATTATTGTAAAACTAGCATAAAATAATTAGTAATGTACATTGACATTTTTTAAATTACAAGCTCATTTTGAGAAAAAAGGTGTTCTCTATTATCTGAAATGTTGGTTTGATGTGTCATCAACTAGTAAACAAGTAAAGGAATATGTACTCAACAATTTAGAAACGAATATAAAGCCAATACATACAACGAACAGTGTACGATGTACTACTGTTCTGGTGAGTCGCTTAGCGCACCGAAATTCAAAGAATTACTTTTTTTTTGGTACATTGTACACTGTTCGTTGTATGTATTGGCTTTATATTCGTTTCTAAATTGTTGAGTACATATTCATTTACTTGTTTACTATTTGATACACTCAACTAGCGCCTCTTGACTTATTATTGATGTGTCATCAACTCCAATACCTTAGTGGTAGAGAAGGAATCCCGAGTAGAGGATACCTTAGTTCAGTACCCGCTTTGTACCGTAGATTTCCAAGTAGTCACATACCTAATATCAATTTTTGACAGACATGTCGTGTGTTCTACACTTTCATTTTCTCCTCTACCTTCTTTTAACAGTAATACAGAGTGTTCGGTACTTATTTCCTCCTCTACGTACTTTTTAACGGTGATGTCTTGTGTTTTCTACTATGAGTTCTCAGTGTGCCTACCTCGTTATATTTGCTTACCATGCATGTCCTCTTTTATGCATTGAATCTACGAGGAATTTGCCTTGCGAAGTCAGGGTTATGTTAGTCATTTTATTCATTTTCAAAAAATGCCCAAGTACACCTTCATCTTTTCTAGCTTTAAAATAAAATTTTCATATGAACGTATTCAGTTTTTTAGTGGCTAGTATGTGACAGGCGTGTGCGTGATCGTTGATGGTGACGTTAAATTATTGCATACTTTTTTTATTCGTTTAATTACTTTATGAAACAACAGCCTTTCTGAAGACTAATCACAAAACAGGTTCTTTTAAAGACCAGTATCTCCCAGTAGCGCAGTAAGCACACAATTGAAAGTAGAGAACGCACAATATGTGTCTAATTTTTTACTTTTGCAATTGTACATTTTTGAATTGCATTTTTTCGTAAAAAATATTTGAAAATGGATAGTTTTTAAAGCGTATATTTGTAGACATTATGCAGTAGAAGTTTTAGTACCAGGCTCAGTCAGATGTTAGTTAATAACTGTGCGATATTTAACAGTCTGTCACAATAATTTAAAATTTTGATTTTTATCTCTACAGACTTTCTACGAGTGGCAAGCTGCCTACAGCGAAGGCTACCATTACGTCAAAAAATGTAAAAACCAATGCATTAAATTTTCGGTCGCTACAGCCGCGAAGCAGAACTCCAGCCCAGGAACTGGGAAGAAAGGGAGACCTGTCGGCAGCGTTAAAAAAACACTGACCAAATCCAAACTCAACACTGTAGAAGCTCTCCCTTCTACTGCTGTTGTTGCTGAAAATTATAGCGTAGTTGCTGCGAACGCTAACGTGAACTCTGACCATAGTGCTGTTTCCAGTTCTGATTACGCTGTCTGTACGAGTTTGCCGAAGAATGCTAAAAGAAGTTCTGTGTCAGCGCACCGTGTCATAAAAGCTAGATTCACATTGCCAACGTCTGAAAATAAAAATAATACTTCAAGCACAGAGTTAGAGAAAACACCTCCTTTGTCTTTGACACCCAAGCCAAGACAAAAATCCCTGAAGAATAAAAAGGTGGTTACTTCCAGAACGCAAACCGAAAATGTTGCTAGTATTCAAATCATTGCCGAAAGCAGCAGCGTCATCCCTAGTGGAAGTAACAGTTCCATGATTGTTTCTAATATTACAAACGTGGAGACCAACAAAAAGAATTCTGGTATTCGAAAGGAAAATCAGCGACGGGGACGAAAAGGCAAAGAAAAAGAATTAGAAATTGCAACCAAACCGCAAAGTCTCCAAGACCACATTGAAGATAAAATGCAGTCCAAATCGCCATCTAAGTCTAAAAAGGCTCCAGGAGCAATTTCTCAAATCTCAGAGGAAACAATAGTTGCTGCAGATGAAACAGAACAGGCCAAGCGAAAGGGACAAAAACGCAAAGAATTAGAAATAGCAACCAAACCGCAAAGTCTTGAAGCCCACATTGAAGGTAAAATGCAATCCAAATCGCCATCTAAGTCTAAAAAGGCTCCAGGAGTATTTTCTCAAATATCTGATGAACCAATAGTTGCTACAATTGAAACACAACAGGCCATGCGACAGGGACGAAAAGGCAAAGAAAAAGAATTAGAAATTGCAACCAAACCGCAAAGTCTCCACGACCACATTGAAGATAAAATGCAGTCCAAATTGCCATCTAAGTCTAAAACGTCTCCAGGGGTTATTTCACAAATCTCAGAGGCACCAATAGTTGCTGCAGATGAAACAGAACAGGCCAAGCGACCGGGACGAAAACGCAAAGAAAAAGAAATTGCAACCAAACCGCACAGAGTTGTCGACCACATTGAAGATAAAATGCAATCCAAATCGCCCTCTAAGTCTAAACAGGCTCCAGGAGTAATTTCTCAAATCTCAGAGGAACCAATAGTTGCTACAAATGAAACACAACAGGCCATGCGACAGGGACGAAAAGGCAAAGAAAAAGAATTAGAAATTGCAACCAAACCGCAAAGTCTCCAAGACCACATTGAAGATAAAATGCAGTCCGAATCGCCATCTAAGTCTAAAAAGTCTCCAGGGGTAATTTCTCAAATCTCAGAAGAACCAAGAGTGGCTGCAGATGAAACAAAACAGGCCAAGCGACAGGGACAAAAACGTAAAGAAAAAGAAATAGCAACCAAATCGCAAAGCCTTGAAGATCATATTGAAGATAAAATGCGATCCAAATCGCCATGTAAGTTTAAAAAGTCTCCAGGAGTAATTTCACAAATCTCAGAGGCACCAATAGTTGCTGCAGATGAAACAGAACAGGCCAAGCGACAGGGACGAAAAGGCAAAGAAAAAGAATTTACAACCAAGCAGCAAAGTCTTGAAGACAAAATTGAAGGTAAAATGCAATCGAAGTCGCCATCTAAGTCTAAACAGGCTCCAGGAGTAATTTCTCAAATCTCAGAGGAACCAATAGTTGCTACAAATGAAACAGAACAGGCTAAGCGACAGGGACGAAAAGGCAAAGAAAAAGAATTAGAAATTGCAACCAAACCGCAAAGTCTCCAAGACCACATTGAAGATAAAATGCAGTTCGAATCGCCATCTAAGTCTAAAAAGTCTCCAGGGGTAATTTCACAAATCTCAGAGGCACCAATAGTTGCTGCAGATGAAACAAAACAGGCCAAGCGACAGGGACAAAAACGCAAAGAAAAAGAAATAGCAACCAAATCGCAAAGTCTTGAAGGCCATATTGAAGATAAAATGCGATCCAAATCGCCATGTAAGTCTAAAAAGTCTCCAGGATTAATTTCACAAATCTCAGAGGAACCAATAGTTGCTACAAATGAAACAGAACAGGCCAAGCGACAGGGACGAAAAGGCAAAGTAAAAGAAATTACAACCAAGCAGCAAAGTCTTGAAGACAAAATTGAAGGTAAAATGCAATCCAAGTCGCCATCTAAATTTAAAAAGGCTCCAGGATTAATTTCTCAAATATCTGATGAACCAATAGTTGCTGCAAATGAAACAGAACAGGTCACGAAAGGAAAAACACACCCTGCCGAGACGAAAGGTGGTATTGCCGCCGTGACTTGGGAAGCACCAGTGGGTGAAATCATTGGTTCCGACACTCCCACCACTCCTACTGCTATCAAGGCGAAATCTTTGTCCAAGTTTTCTTGTGAAACTGTTAGTAATTCAAATGAGATGAAAACTGCGGTAAGCTCTGCTGATACCACCTCTGCTCCCTCTGGTCCTAGTGTCGCAAAGCGTACCAAAATCAGTAAAAAGAATAATCTTAGAGCCTCTGTAGGCAAAAACCAGTATTCAGGATGCTTGGAGTTTGAATCAGCTGTCAAGTCAAACAAAATTGGTCTTAATAATAAATGCATTAATATTGCTATTTTAAATACGTCTGCTTCTACACAATCTCCAAGTTTAGCAAAGTCACCAACTAGTTCCCAAGATCATCATTCTAGCGTTGCTGTTTCAACTAAGATCGAAAGCCAAAATCAAAATATTTTCCTGGAAGATACAACACAACCCAAAATTACATCCCAACCTAATCCCTTCAGTATCAATCGTACTGGAGGTAATTGCCAACAGAAAGGGCCTGTGATAATGCTAACGAGAGTGGATGAACTTGAGGATAAGCAGCCATGCGTTCCTCAAAAGACGGAAGCTGTGGTTTTGTTGACGAGAATAGATGAAATTGGACAGTTACAGTTGGGCACTCAGCTGGCTACTTCGAATACTAAATTGATTCCTACTTCTATGACCGAAACCGCAAATCGGAATGATGAAGATGAAATTGAATCATTTACTGAATTAGAATTCGAAGCGCGGCGCTCCTCCGGCAGAAGTAAAAAGAAACGTGTTCCTTTCAGTCCAGATAGGCCACTTCCTAAACAAAAACCGAAAAGCCAACCGAAATGGATTGATAATGAACTAACTACAAGCAAAACGACAAATGTGTCACAAGTATTTAACAAGTCCACAAAACAAGTTAAACAAGTTAACGCTACTTCAAATGTTTCAGACTTCGTGGGTTCCAAGAAAAAGCTTGGAGGCTCACTAAAGGCAAAAGCAAAGATGCCGAAACAGAAACAAGAGCAAAGAATTTCAAAACAACAAAGCATGTCAAGCGTGACAAACAATGTAATAGATGCAGTGGATACTCGGAATTATTCTCGGCGCAACCGGAAAAATAAAAATGATTTAAAGGAAGGATTTTCTTTAGTACCTTGTGGAAAAATTTCGGGATCCATTTCGATTAATCTTAATAAATTTCAAGAAGACGATGCTCAGGCAAGGCCGTTTTAAAAATTTTCAAATGTAGTCTATCTGCAAACAATAAGCTTTTGTAATTAAATTTTGCGTGCGTTAAAAGATGAAATTTTCTTTATACTTTGTAGGCTGATGAGGAGTCTTTGCCAGATGTGGGGATGTAAAAATTGTGATGCAGCTGTAGATAAAAAATTCACAATTTTTTTAATGCAGTGTATTGAAAATTGACTGTAATTAAATGGCGAGACTGAATTCAAATTACGTCTTTCCCGTGATCTGATGCTGGACTGAACACTGACCTTGTATAGAAGATAAAAGTCGCCATAATAAGTATTTTTAAAATTGCTAGCCTCAGTCAAATGTGATGTAAAAAGATGTAATTGCCTTGTTGTGTGGCGTCCAAAACCTTGTCGGATTTTGAATATTTTCATGTTTCATTTGTTTTTGAAATATTTTGTATCAAAATTCATTCTGATTTTTTCAATAGTTTCTTAACGGTTTCATAGAAAAGTTAACTTAAAAAATTTGTAAAAGCTATTTTCCGATTGTAAGTAAATCGATTGTTAAAATACCCAATCACTAAGTACCTATACGATATAGTATTATTACTAATGAATTATGGATCTGTACAATTGTTAGGGTGAACGGTGATGGATTTATCAGGGTACTTTTACAAAAATCTAAGATTGAAACAGTGGATTTATAAAACAAGTACAATTCCTTGAGCCTTTTGTAAGTGTGATTAGCTACGAGTGGTGTATTACTGTATCTGCAAGTTTTGATTAGCAATGTACATAGATGATTAGCATCACTCTAACTAGTAAGTGAGCGTCTACCTGAGAAGTTCAACATTAATATTGGACGCCAAATTAATATAATTTCACTGTATTAATAAATTATTAAATAAGTACCTACCTATATGTAATAGGTCGTAGTATGCGTTGGCGATACAATTAAAAAACTTTTTATTAGAAGATTTTAATTCTGAAAATAAATAAAATTATGAATTTCAATTTGAAACTTTGGAAAACGGAAGCTATTTTCTACAATAAGATTCGTAAAATTACTTTAGATTGTTTAACGAATAACTTTTACCGTTATTATTTCCCTGTTACCCTTTATATTCATATGTGACTATATCCACAATTTATTGATCTTATAAACAGTAAGGACTTGCCAAGATTTCTTTATTTTTGAATTAAAACGGTTATGTAAGAGTACTAAATAAAGTGTCCTAACATGATTGTTCATAAATTATAAGATTTTGTGTATGACTTATTCCTTGTTATTACGCATTCATGAAGGGCTTTTCGGATGTCATATGCAGTGGTCGTAGTTTAATTCTGGTTGTAAATTAAATAAAATTTATTATTCTGGAAGATAATATTACTAATTTTTTTTATTATTACTAATTATTACTAAAATATCTATATAATAAGATGGTAACTTCAATTTTTGGACAAACCTGATCTTGTAATACGCCATCATAACGAGCATATTACTGATCTGAAGTTATGGAACAGGGGGAAACCACCCCAAAGGGGTAAACGCGCCACAGCGCAGCGGTCGCCTCACAAGGGGGCAAAATGCCTAGGCGGGGCAAAACGCCCCTTCTGGGTTGGCCTTATGCCCCGTTGCGTTGCGTTGGGATGAAGCGCCTCCTGTTCCATTATATAAGTAGGTACCTATCTGTGTATTCAACTTTTGAAATGTTTTGAAAAATGAAAAAACATGAGAAAACCAACTTTGCGTTCAAAAATTGTTGGACTAAAAATCAATACATTTTGAGGAATCTATATACATACATCCTATGCTGCATGTGATTACCTTTAAAATGGTACATTACACGTCTCGATTGAGTGTGAGTTACCGGTTGCAATTTCATTTTGAAATTTTTTGGGTATGCGGGAACATTTTTTCATCGTCCTGAATTTTTGGGAACATTTTTTCCGGTAACATTTTCTCCGTTTACCTCTAAGTAGCACTTCGCTGGTAATTACATATGTATGGTATCCATCTTTGAGCGAGAAATTAAATAATCGTTTAAGCTCCAGGGTGTAGGAAATTCGAAGGAAATTTGATATAACATGAACACTGCGCCCGTGCATAATTATACATAGCAGATAGTTCTGGAAACGTTTTGAAAATTCGCTTAATTGTCCTGCTTTAGTTCACAATAATCGGGATAATTTAAGGGAAACATTCGTTTTTGCCGCTATTGGCGTAATTTCATCGTGCTATACACCATTTGAACGGAAATGACGAGTAGATGACAGATCTGAATTTGATTTTACAATTTGATGATCAAATTTTGAAATATTTATAAAAAAAAGTGAAAAAAAATTGAAAAAACTGAATTTTCATGAGATTAAATTGGGTCAAAGTTCAGTATTGACCTTGGAGTCCATGCAATTCGTATTTAACATGCAATTAGTTTTCAAATAGTATATCATACGTCCCTGTTGGACGTGCGTGTCATGCACTTTTGTTTATTAAACATTTTTCTGTTCTGGAATTTGAAAAATAATGAATTGTAGTGCATCTTTTATTTTGAATAAATTATATAATTTAATGTAATCAAGATGGCAATAACCAGCTTGGGTTTAATTATGTCGCTTCGAACTATTTCGAACAACATTTTTGTGCAAACTTATATAAAAACAGTCAACCCAGACTAAGTTCAAAATTCTTTTGATATATACATATTTCGTATCAAAATAAGTACATATTCGCAGGAATATACATACCTACATACATTAAGACGCACTACACAAGCAATGCCAATGGCTTTGAGTACTCTAGATTTGAATAGCTTCAATCTTACATAATTTCAAAAATTACAAATGGTAAACATATTTACGGCACTGAGTTTCCACAGGGAATAATTTAACACTACAATTTCACACAATTTAAATAACATTAACTAAAATTCTTGTCAGAATACAGATATTCAGAGTCTTCTGTTTAATTTTGTGGGTGTGAAACTAGATTTCGTGCCGAATTGAAACTATAAAATGCTCCGGCGCATCCTAGATTCATTGCGTGTGTTAGCGTCATCTGAACGTTACATTACAAAGATTACAAACCCACAAAAGATAGTCATTGGCTAAGCGTCACTTCAAAGTAACCGTAGAAGTAGTTTTTTAAAACGCTGTTAGTAAGAAGTACACAGTAAAAACTATTTTCAAAACAAAACAATTTGTAGACATTCAAATTGTATACTAGAGTTTTAGAAATGGATAGCTGTAACCATGTAAATAGGAATGACAACGAGTAATAAGGACATTAGCTGACTTGTTACTCGACCAGCTTAATGCCAATTTAAGGTGTCTTAGCAACTCTGGAATGCGTCTAATCATCTGAATACTATCTAAAACCTCACTTTCACTTTCGGCACATAACTCATTTTAATGCAGTTTTAAACGCAAGGATACACTAAATTCATCGATTACTATTAGATCGACTATGGAGACGTTGCATTTGTAATGAAGAACGCTTCTTGAAACGACAGCAAAGTAAGTCCTTAAAACTGGATCGAAACCCTTCGGACATGAAAGCGTAAATAATTGGATTGATAGCACAATTAGCGTACATGCTGAGATGGGTGAGAGGAGTTAAAAGTGTGCTAAATGCGCTTCCAAAATCATACTTGGGACACCAGTTCTGACACATCTTCCTCAAATGAAATGGGAAGTTACACACGGCAAAGGTGACCACGATCACAATTAGCATTTTCACCACCGACTGCCTCGACTTTAAAGCTTCCTTCCCACAATGAATGTTCCTCGATTGAGTAAATTTCCTACTGCATTGCACTTCCTTCCTATTGTCAGGACAGGCCGAAGGAGTGCCTCGTCGAAAACCATCAGCTCGACGACTTGTGGAGTTTCTAGACATGAAAGATGTGGATAATATTTCACTTTGCGGGGAAAGCTTGAGGCTGCTTCTGCCTTGTGCTCCGGGTAAATGTTGACTAATGTCTTCATGGTCAGAATTTAATTTTCTTGCTGTAGT
The DNA here is from genome assembly GCA_034695205.1 of Dicyrtoma fusca. Lineage (NCBI taxonomy): Eukaryota > Metazoa > Arthropoda > Collembola > Symphypleona > Dicyrtomidae > Dicyrtoma > Dicyrtoma fusca. The sequence goes on from JAQFZC010000446.1 coordinate 46,404, forward strand.
TAGTCGGACAGAATGAGCTCGACTGCTACTAACTGGAAAGTCCTCCTTTAGATTTACACTACTACTCTGAGTGAGGGTGTCAGACTCCGGAGTATTAGTCGCTTCGGTGGTCCAGCACAAATTATTTTTACTGCTTCTCCATAAATAACGTCCCACTCGGATGTACAGGAAGGATATGACCACAAGTGGGACGAGGAAGAGGAGCACAAAGTTAATTAAGTCAAATGCTTTTGAATTGTATATTGTTCGCTGAGCGAGACAAATTATTTCTTTGCTGCCATCGAACCGGATTGAAGTAAAGGTAATAATGTAGTATAAACGCGGAGAGCAGTATATCGCACTTGCAAGCCACACAGCTACGATGAGTAACTGAAAACAAGATAAAAAAGATTCGTATTTCTCATTGAAATTCAAGATTCAAGGATTGAAATGTTCATTTTGGATTTTGGTTTACTGAATACAAATGTTTTTGCAAACGATTCGTGACAGTGCAGTGTCTACGAGTACACTCTACCAAATGACCACATCCGGAACGCATCATTAACAGTAAGTCCATTTATAATAGTTAAAAATCAGTCATTTTGATGGCTTAGATTGCATCATAATGATGGGTACCAGATGGGTTCAACATGAGTATCTTCATAGAATAGGGAAATAACTTGGGCTAAATGTAGAACTCATCATGATGTGGTCTACAACCCATCATATTATGATGAGTTGTTAGCTGTTATAAACGGACTCACTTTTTCGAAAAATGGTGGGTTCCAAATGGTTTTTGGCAGAGTGTACGCACAACTGCGATATAGTTGAAGTATGGTTGCTATAGTGTCTATCGATACTTTTACCAACCGTATCACATTGCGTACTCACCCTTAGCCGGTTGATGGTAAGGTGCTGCTTACACTGGAATGGGTGTAGGATGGCCAAGTACCTCTCCACGCAAATCACCACTAGGATCAGTATTGACGCCGTGTGACTCAATGCAGTGATGAACTGGTACATCTTGCACATGAACTCTCCTAGGACCCAACTGCAAAACAAGAGAAACACGATGAAGACAAAAGGACAGAAAAATGCACTTACCGCTTCAACCTACTACAAAGGTGCCTTTTAGGATGAAAGAACAATTAACAATTACAGGAACTGAAACCATAGGAACTAGATATGGGTACGTGAACCGACTGCATTACGAAGCTTGAATTCAAATACATAGGTATAATCGTTAATAAGAGTCCTACAGGAAAAGCAAAGTTTGAATTGCGAATCTTCGTTTCAGACCTTGGTGTTGTGCACGTTGTTTTCTATACGTTTCACTGCAGGAGCATTCGTTGTTCTATTTAAAAGCATGGGCTGCTCAATCCTCGCTTACTGCCGTTTTTCTGGACTAGTTTAAAGCTAATCACTTGTAGATTACGAATTATATTAGCGAACTTTAGACCAACATTTTTAGCTAAAAAATTGTTTTCCACGTTTTTTTGAACAACGCTCTTAAAAATATTTAATTCAGAACATGTTTTTCGTAAGCCAAAACCAACTTTGGATCTGTCGTCATTTCCTTTATATTGCATATTAGTGTACAGATAACGCGATAATATTACATCAAAAATTGAAGTTACCAAAAAATTGTATAAGTTTAGTAACAACTTGGTCAACGCAAAGATCTGATACGAAAATTCCCCAATAATGTACAGGAGTTCCATGCAGGCCTTTATTACTTTCGTAGAAATGTTTGCTGTACTGCACTGTCGTCGCATTCGTCGGAGTATCTATTGCTGTTTTTCACTTCGAACAAAATGTACCGAGCTGCTTCTAGCAATTTATATCATAAATAGGTACACTTTCTTCTTGGAGGGGTGTGTACTGAAGTACATAGTGAAAGACCCACGACATGTATACCCCAGTTTCACTTATAGCACTCTACGTTAGCCGTTACAATTAAAGACTTTGGCCGCTGTTATGTGGGCCACTGCACCGGGGAAATAATAATAATTCGATTCTAAACCTACCGCATCTTCTTCTACTCCGAGCGAAAATATTGGGCTTGCTTATATTTTGTTGTTGAAACCAACCACCGAAAAACGGAAACCTATATTTAAATTTTAGTAAACCTGTCAAAGGCTCTTGCAACCCTTTTATGAGTATTTATTGCTCACTTCAAACCAAAATATCATCTGATCTCTAATCTTAGACAACACGCCCTTTAGCTGGAAGCATACAGATTGCAATTTGAAAACTTGTAAACATGTGCAGGTATTAAAAACAGCTTACGTAAAGTAGGTACATACATAGCTATTGTTAGCCTTACCTATGTATGTACCTACATCTCAACTACATCTGTATACCGGTACGAAAAATCCATCTTTCATCTTGAACTTTGAAAAGCAGCCGTGCAATTAATAAATTCTTGTAGTCCAGCTTGATCACCAACCAGGTAATCTGATTTTGCATAAATTGCAGTCTTATGATTTGCTTATACCCCTACTCGAAGTAGGACATCTTATAAGAAGTCTTATTAAAATATCTAATGCCTATATATCAATAATAAAACCTTTGAACTCAAAAGTATTGTAATTTCTAGAAACATACGTACATATGAGGATATTGGAATGATTACATTTCCTTCCTTAAGTAGTGCATTTTCAAGTAAAGAAGGCCATTTAGAATCGATATTACTTATTTATAGTCCAGGACTTAGGACGACAGTTACTATTTTGACTGCGCATCAGTGCTCAGCACTTACATGAAAGCATGTACACGCTTGCATACATTTTCTCAAATTTATCCAGTCCACACAAGGTAATGTATACCGAGAGTTCTCTAACAGGCACAGCACCAGGGAACATATTCCCAGAATTAATTTAGCTGTCCTTAGGCTTAAATGATAAAAACATGGACATACTATTCGAAACGGCATTATAATTAACAAATTAACAGCTAATATTGACCATATACTCGAATAAATACGGTATTTGAAGTTATCTACCCTGACGGGTATGCTTTTATTGGGCTCGCTACTATAAATGAAAATAGTTGATGAAACGAAAGATAGTGCCTAATATTTACAGAATCAGTCGAACGTAATGAGCTAAGGGCTTTTGGGATATAAAATGTGATATTGTTGACTTAAGAATACAATACATAATTCTTTAAAACCATCTACAATGAAAATCACAGGATCGTCATGGGAAAAGTTCGTGTTAGTTAATATATCAAAACAAAAGTATGTACCGAGAAAGCATGCACAAGGATACCTTTGAATTAGATAAGCTAATAGATTCTGGTAGATGCAAAACACTCCAACGCAAAAGTTTGCAAAGGCAAGGTTTCCCAAGCAGAACTTCGTGATATTTCTCATCCTCCAGTGCAACGTGACTACTAGGATCACCATCAGATTTCCTGCGAATAAAAAAAATTGGGCATTATTGCAAGGGAGATACGTCAAATATGTAATAATTAGATTAATAAAATTCAAATAAAAATTTGTGATTGATGTGCCAGGAAAAGAAAGCACACAAAGAGCCCGAGCCGGAGACCGTGTCCATCACCGAACTTTGATATTATAAAATAGCGTTACTTTAACAATAGTAAAATCCGCTTCGGGATTTTGAACTTGGCAGAATCCACACTCAAGTTGTGGCAAACTACTTCGCCTATAGAATTAAAAATAGCATATCTAGACATCGAGTCCAAAACATAATTATATGTATGTATGTGAATAGAAAATGCCTGATCCAGCGATCAACAGCCCTTGATGTTTAATTTGCTGAAGTTTTCGACAAACTGTCTCTCTTATGTCAGTTGGAGCGATAGAAGTAAATTAATACTACCAAAGTGCAATGTACTTTCGTAGGTATTTATGCCTAGCCTTAACCCTTGCTGTGAGCTGATCTGGCCGTCCAGTAACCTACGGTTTTATCGATCAGACTGTCCAATAAATATGTATAAACCGCAACCACTTGACGTAGGCGTAAATGAATGCAATTACCTTTTGCTCTCTGAAATCAAACCCGAGCTGTCAACTACATACATAGGATAGTACTTTATTTACTGAAAGCATTGTGACGCAAGTTCAGCGTCCCATTTATGTACTTTTGAAGTAGGTACATAGGTAAGTCATAATCGAATAATTCAGCTTTTGCTTACGAAAAAGTACGTTTGTTAATGTGGTCCTTTACACTTTTCAAAAATAGTTATATTGATATTTGCACATTTTAGTAAATGCTAGCAATGATATTTAATTTTTCAAAAATGTGTAAACGTAGTGTGAATAACTTTTGTAAACACGAAGGTATCAGTAAAGGTTTATTATTGAGACTGTGCCGTACAGCTGACGAACCTTGGCACATTACTAAGATAACTCATAATCTTCACTCGTCAGTACGTCTGGTCTGT